>JADRCD010233844.1:5026-16563 GCA_019843815.1 Montemys delectorum | reverse complement strand
ATGATGTGTGGCTCAGGAGATCAAAGCACTGGCTGCTCTTCCAGAGGACCCAGGATTGATTCTGAGAACCCCACCACCTTCTGTAATTCCAGTCCTAGGGGATCTGATGCCCTTTTCTGGCCTCCATGAGAATCAGGCAGATATATGGTGCACATACATACATGGACATAAAATAAAATGCAAAATTTTTTTTATAAAAATAAGTAAAACTTGAAATTAAAAGAGTAAACAATAAAGGCCAAAGAAGAAAACAGGAAAAACAAAAGAGAAGAAAAATCAATGGAATGAAAAGCTTTGTTTTCTTTGTAATGATTAACAAAACCCATATTAAATACATATTGAAGTTACATATTCAGTCATCAAACCCAGACACTATTGTGGATGCCAGCAAGTGCTGGCTGACAGGAGCCTGATATAGCTGTCTCCGGAGAGGCTCTGACAGTACCCGACTAATACAGAAGTAGAGACTCACAACCATCCATTGGACTGAGCACAGGGTTCACAATGAAGGAGCTAGAGAAAAGACCCAAGGAGCTGAAGGGTTTGTAGCCCCTTAGGATGAACAACAATATGAACTAACTAGTACCCTCAGAGCTCCCAGGAACAAAACCATCAACCAAAGACCACACATGGTGAGACTCATGGCTCCAATAGCATATGTATAGTAGAGGATGGCCTAGTAGGTCATCAATGGGAGGAGAGGCCCTTGGTCCTGTGAAGGCTCTATGCCCCAGTGTAGGGAATGCCAGGGCCAGGAAGTGGGAAAGGGTAGGTTGGTGAGCAGGGGGCAGGGTGGGGGGAGGTGGGAAACAGGGTTTGTTTTGTTTTTTTCGGAGGGGTAACCAGGAGAGGTAACCAGGAGAGGAGATATCACTTGAAATGTAAATAAAGAAAATATCTAATAAAAAGAAAAGAAAAATCAATGGAATGAAAAGCTTTGTTTTCTTTGTTAGTGATTAACAAAACCCATATTAAATACCTAGACAATAAATATTGATAAGTAAATACGATCAACTTGATGCATACAATGCTAAAACTTGAACAAATGTAAAATTTTAAAATAATGCAAATTATCAAAACTGAATTAGACACAAATACTTCTGGTTCTATAAAGACTGAATTTAAAATAAGGAAGCGAGATTTCTGGAGAAAACTATAGAATTTTATATCATACAAATCTGTTACAATCAACATAGAGTAATGAATTATTTGTGTGATAACAAAAACAATTTTTATTTCAACAACATCTATAGTTCTTAATTCAGTTTAATGAATATGTGAGGTACATTAGTCTTCATCCACTTTATTTATTTAATTTTAAGAAATCTTACAAGAAACAGCTGTTCATAGTAGCATTATAGGTGTTACAAATCATTATAGGGATACAAATTGGAAAGGAAGAAGTCAAAATATCACTATTTGCATATGATATGATAATATTCTTCAGTGACCCCAAAAATTTCACCAGCAAACTCCTAAACCTCATAAACAACTTCAGCAAAGTGTTTAGATGTAAAATTAACTCTAACAAATCAGTAGCCTTCCTCTACTCCAAGGATAAACAGGCTGAGAAAAAAATTAGGAAAACAACACCCTTCACAACAGTCACAAATAATGTAAAATTCCTTGGTGTGACTCTAACCAAGCATGTGAAAGATCTGTATGACAAAAACTTCAAGTCTCTGGAGAAAGAAATTGAAGAAGATCTCAGAAGATGGAAAGATCTTCCATGCTCATGGATTGGCAGGATTAATACAGTAAAAAAGGCCATCTTGCCAAAAACAATTTACAGATTCAATGCAATCCCCATCAAAATTCCAAATTAATTCTTCCCAGAGCTAGAAAGAGAAATTTGCAAATTCATCTGGAATAACAAAAAAATGAGGATATAGAAAACTATTCTCAATAATAAAAGAACTTCTGGCGGAATCAGCATCCCTGACCTCAAGCTGTATTACAGAGCAATAGTGATAAAAACTGTATCGTATTGGTGAAGAGACAGGCAGGAAGATCTATGGAATAGAATTGAAAACCTAAAAATGAACCCACACACCTATGATCACTTGATCATTGACAAAGGAGCTAAAACCATCCAGTGGAAAAAAAAAGACAACATTTTCAACGAATGGTGCTGGTTCAACTGGTGGTTACCATGCAGAAGAATTCAAATTGGTCTGTTCTTATCTCCTTGTACAAAGCTCAAGTCCAAGTGGATCCAGGACATCCACATAAAACCAGATACACTGAAACGAATAGAAGAGAAAGTAGGGAAAAGCCTCGAATACAGGAGCACAGGGGAAGTTCCTGAACAGAACACCAACGGCTTATGCTCTAAGATCAAGAATCGGCTGGATATTTTAACTCAGCAGTACTGGCTCAAACTCCTCTCCAAGCTGATTGATTCAGTCTGGTTTCTCTCTGAATTGCTCTGCTTGGAAAAACTACCTCTGAGCTCGACAAACTCAACTCCACTGCACTGCATTCATTGCACTGATTCCCACCTGACTCACTCACCTGTTCAGAAATTCACAGACTTTCCTTAAGTAGCTGTTATCCTGAGAGGTGGGTATGTTCTATCCTGTCAAATCTTTCTCTGATTAATCACTTTGTCCCTCAATTAGATGTCATCATTTGGGGTTAAAGGTGTATAGCAAGGGCTTTTTTTGTATTCCAACCAGATCACTCAGACCCAGAAGGTCTTCAGATGTGATCAAAGAAGCCATGTTGCTGGATTAAAATTTCTCAACAGAACCTGAAGGCAGGAGCTGATGCAGAGGCCATAGAGCAGTACTGCTTACTGGCTTGCTTATCATGACTTACTCAACCTTCTTTCTTATAGAACCCAGGATCATCACCTCAGGAGTGTTACTTCCCAGAATGCTCTGGGCCCTCCACCATGAATCATTAATTAAGAAAATGCCTTTACATCTAAATCTTACAGAGGTACTGTCTTAGTTGAGGTTCCCTTCTTTCAGATAACTAACATGTGTCAAGGTGACATAAAACTAGCTAGCACATATACATATATGAATACATATACCATAAGCTTAAATCTAGGTTTCACATATAAAAGATGTGGTATTGGTCTTTATTTTATTTATATTACTTGAAATAGTGATTTTTCAATTATGTCCATTTTCCTGAAGATGTCATGAGTTCATTTTTCTTTATGGCTCCACAAAATTAAATTGTAAGCATACCACACTTTCTTTCTTCACCCACTGATGGATATTTAGGTTGGTACCATTTCCTACTCCTATGAAGCTATATTTCCTCTCTTTATAACAGCCACTCACACTGAGGTTAGTTAGAACAAGGTAGTTTATATTTGCATTTTCCTGATCTCCAAGGATGCTGAATATTTTTCTATCATTTCTTTTGTTGAAAACTGTCTACTTAGCTCATTAGTCCATTTATGGGCTGTATAATTTGGGTTGGGGGGTTTTGTTTTTATAATCCTTTATATAACTTTGATGTTACTCCTTTACTTGACATGGAGTTGACAATAGTTTTTCCATCTGTAGGCTGTCTTTTCATTCAGCTGCTTATTTCCTTTGCTATACACATTTTAATTTCATGTCAGTGCATTTTGTGGACTTAGATTCTGTGCTATTGGAATCTTCATCGGAACATACTCATATCAAGTGTTCTTCCTGTTTTCCTCTAGTACTTTCAAAGTTTCAAGTCTTGATTGAGTTTTAAATGGTTTCTGTGGAAGATTACGGAAGTGAGTCTAATTTTTCTATATGTTATACACAGTGAACTCCAGTTTCAGAAGTTCCTTGTGTTTAAGAAGGAAAAAAAAACTTGTTCTAATCTTCCAATACATGTTTTTGGTTTTGGTTTTGATAATTTGTCAAGATCTAAGTAGTTGTATCTTCTTGGAGTTACCTCTCTCTATTTTGATTACATTGTCATATATTTCTACTTTAATGCTAGTACCATACTGTGTTTGTTGCTATTGCTTTGTGATATAATTTGTGATCAAGTATTATAAAAATTTCAGCATTTCTCTTTCTACTTACTATTTCTATCACTGTTTGTGTTTTCCTTTTTTTTGTGTGGTTCTATATAAATTTGGAGATTGTTTTTTCTCTAGTTCTGTGAAGAATGTCATTAGAATTTTGATGAGATTTTATTAAGATAAAAGAAAAATACAGAAATATTCAAGTATAGATAAAATATAAGTTCAGTTAATATAACCATGTTTGTGATGATTATGCACATGGGCTATCATTTCATTGATCAATGCCTTCTCTAGTTTCTTTCTTAAGTATCTTACAATTTTCAATGTAAAATTTTGTACTTGTTAAGTTTAGTTTTAAGTAGTTCATATTTTATTTTAGTTACTGTGCTTTATGTGGACGCTATTGTGAATAGGATACTGTGGGGGTGGAGAGTAACATGCACACAATGACCACCTATCCCTGTAAAAAATAAAAAAAATTATAGGAATTAGAAATATCTGTCAATAGAAACTATAAATGAAAATAGCTTCAATTCACCAATAAAGAGATGCAGACTGGCTGACTGGATTTAAAAATTAATGGCAATTATCTTTTGTATAAAAGTACTGACAGACTTGTTAAGAAGGAAATCAGGAAGTATGTGGCTCAAGCTAGGATGTACACTAAAGTCTCCTGCCCTTCCATCCTTTGGATTGCATAATGTCTACCTTCCCTACTCTTCATGATGGTCTTACTGGGCATTTCCTCACTGAAGCACAACTTGAGGTCAAATGGATGTGATCTTACTTGTGGATGTTCCGTGATCTCAGACTCCTAGATTTTTCTCTCAGTGTGGCATCTGAACCACTGCACCCAAACTACGGTAAGCCTGACAAAATGGAATTTCCTCCCATTGCTGGCCCACGTGTAGGAAAAGTTAGTATCTCACTAACCCCCAAAGAGTTGTGGACTGTGGAGGCTGTGGGATGGTCCTGAGGCCAGGGGTGTCCAATTTCATTTGGATTACCCTTTGGAAGGAGATTTGGTTTCCCATTCCTTGCCAGGAAACTATGCAGATGAGGCTATGTTCTGCTTTCTTCCTTACATTGTCTATTGGGTCCTTCCTCATAGCCTTTCTCTTCCTTCATGGATTTCTGAAATTCCTCCTCCTTTTGAGATACATTTCTCCTCTTCAACCTCTTCCTCCTCCTCCTTTTCCTCCTCTTCCTCCTCTTCCTCCTCTTTCTTACCTTCTTCTTCCTCTCCCTCCTCTTCCTCATCCTCTCCCTCCTCCTCTTTTTCCTTTTCTTTCTCCTCCTCCTATTCTTCCTCCTTACTATTATTGGTCACACCTCAATAGGCTTATATAGAGGCAGGCTTTAGTCTACCATCTTACCTAATGCTTCCATTTTAATTATCATCTTTCTTGTAGACCTCAGATTTAACTATACTAATGGTCTGTAATGTTTTTGCCAGGGTTTCACCATGTAGTCATGGCTCTCCTAGTACCTCCTTGTAGACCAGACTGGCCTCAAACTCACAGATTAAAAGCATGTGACACCATGACCAGGTAATAATTCTTATTTAAAAAGAATGCAAACCCCAAACAAATTTTAGAACTAATATAAAAAAGGAACATGCTTTGGTTACTTTTTACTTCGTAGTCTATTTTTGTATCAATTGGGTTCCCTATAAAGAACACCTGGACACACTTGTGTGCACTCACAAGATGTTTAGTAAAAATGGAAGGCATCCATGAGGGCAAAGAAAGACAAGCTGGGAGGAGTGAGAAGCCAAGCTGTAGTATAGGCTCAACAGAGGCCATGGTTGCCCACCAGGACTGCAGAGACATGGCCCCTCCAACTGCCATGGTTTGTGTGTGAGCAAGGAAAGTGGAAAAAGAAGGTAATGGTGAGAATGGACATCCCAGGGAAGAGAAAAGAGCTCTTGGGCCTTTACAGTCCCATGCTGGCATAACTGCCTCTGGAGAGTGGGCCACAAGATGATTCTCTGTAGCAGACTGTTCTCTGCAAGAAGCTGAAAAGCCAAGGTCTAACTTCAATCAACCTTCTCAATAACTGAGTCATCAGTCCTTTATTCCTTAAAGAGGATCTGAGAAATATGTTGCAGCCTCTATTTCTATTTTAGGATGGCATACAAACTTTGTCTTATACTGAAGTTTGTAGCAGACACCATTAGTTGCAGAGCTGAGATTCATCTGCTCTGATCATTTGGTTGAAGCAATGATGTGCTCAACTTCCTGCTTATAGGAATAATATTTTCAGATTTCTGAAGCCTCCTTGTATCCTCACCACATGCGTAGTATGAAGATGGCTTATACAGCCTGGTTCCAGGTAACAAGGCACAAAACAGTATTTGCTATAAGGATTCTGAAAAGCACATTGTTTTTCTTCTTATAAGGAACAAATGAAGACCACAACCCCCCTTATCCTTCCTGGCTTTTCTATTTCTTTCTTGTACGCGGATAGGGTAGTTAGCCACTGCAGCATCCCTTTCACGCCTAAGAGAGAAGCGTCAACAGAAATTCTGATCTTTTTCTAATATTGTTGAGCAGTTGAGTAAAGCCGTAAATTCATCTTTTTGTTTCTTGCTTTGTAAGCGAAATAAGCCCTAACTGTTTAGGTAGCTAAGCTTGAAGAGTCTGTTGCTTACAACAAACCATAATCTAAGGGCATCCCAGCCTTAACCGGTGGATGATGACTCAAATGGAGATTTTGTTGTAATAGGCATATGTTGTGTTGTACACATATGTATATGTTTATCAAATTGTGGTTTGTTTTCAATAAGTTTGAAAGTGCCCAAACTCAGCTGTTTTGGGATTTAATATTCATTAGCCTTGAGATATTCTGCCATAAATAAATCCAGTTAATCAAAAGTTCTTCAAAAAAAAAAAAAACCTTTTCTAATTAAATAACTTTACCAAAGTGTATTTCTTGAAACTTTGCCAACTTCTGTGGGATGGCCTGCCAAATGTCATTAAGCTTGTGTCCGACCCTATTGCTCATTAATTCATTTTCTATTGCTTGGATGGCTTTTAGAAGTAAGCTTCTAGCAGCATGCACCTTTAGTGGCATCAAACAAAACCAGCAAGGGTTCCCATTTTCTCATGCCAAAGAAAGGTTACTCTGGCAAGGCCGTGAGCTATGGAAAGACTGAGGTGGTGTGCTGTGCTTTAGGATGTGGTCTAAGCCCAGAAAGAGGAACTTGTTTTGCAGTGTGTTTGCAGCACTGTTTGCTGGTCACAATTGGCATCCTGTCTTTCTCCACTGCTTGTTTTTATCTGCCTGCAATCAGTCCCCCTGCACTGTCATGCACACTTGAAAGTCTACGTGCTGACATAGAGACTCATGACAGAGATATGATGCTTTCTACACTGAAGATGGAGAAAATGACATTTACAGTTAATATAAGCAAGTCCCACGTTGCCTGGGAGACATGACATCTATATATATCATGATCTTTCAAGAGCATCCTCTCCAGAGCTTATTCTAGTATAAATAATGAAGTTAGACTTCAATCTTTCCTCTGCTTTTTTTTTTTTTTAAATGTGCCATGTTTCCACTTTTGTTTCTTTATCTAGGTATTCTCACAGGATAGCTTACAGGCTTATAAAAAAAAATCTGCCAGAAAGCAAACTTTAGGTTATGTCTCCATCTTCTATATCTTGATAGATATCACCTGGAGCTCAAGAGATATCTCAAGCCCATCTTGCTGCTTTGGCAAATCTCCCATCTCTACTTCTTAACAGAGAACCCCTAGGTTACAACGTCACTCAGATCACATCTCTGCTGCCCCCTCCAGACTGAGCATCATTATTTCTTCTCCAGCTTACTGCAAATTGCTCTCTACTCTCATATTGATGAGATGGGCTTTGTGATCATTCCCCCACACAGTCTCCAACATTAAGCTTTCAAAACAAAATTACACTGTCACTTATGGGAATTTACAATAGAATTACATGATTAAGTTATGAATAAAATAGCAGTCTTACTTCCATTATGGGCAGATAAATGGTCTAGACTATGCACAACGTTTTGATCTTAATACTGCCCCCTTTCCTTTCTGTTCTATACTCTAGACCAACAGTTGCCAAACTAGAGCTCACAGGCTAAATCCACTCTGTTTTTGCAAGTAAGCTTTATTGAAACATAGTCACAATTACCAATTTATGTATCATCTTTGGCAGCCTTTGTGCCTGGGACATGGCTGTACATTGTAAGCGCTTACAACATGTTTATTGACTTATCAAAAATAGTTACTGTAGCCAGTTTACTGATGGGTATTCAATCATTTAGTTTCTCTCACAGTATAAAATTTCCCCAGAAAATACGGTGCTCTCTCTTCAAAATGGCCTGTGGTACATAAAAGAAGAACAAGTCTGGGACTATAGCTTCAATCTAGAAGAAGCCAAATAGTTGTTAGTTGTCATTTATTCATGTATTCATCCACACAGGGATGCTACTCTCTAGAAAACATAGACTAGGACATGATTTGTTAGGACCATTCATTTGATAGAAGTGTGACAGATACTGCCTCTATATGACTAAGATATTTCAGAAGTTAGAAAGATGGCATTCTGAGAATTCCTCCAGCCCACACTGTAGTCTCCCAGAACCACTGCACCAGCTAAGCATCTAGACATTTGCTGCCAATCCTAGGAACAAACCTCTCACCATCGGTTTTTCTCAGCCCCATAGAAGCTGTAGTTCCAAGCTTCATGTTTCGATGGACTTAATGAAGTATTCTACAAGGAGAGATAGAGTAGGTGATGCCTGATGGGTGACTGTGACATCAATTGGGGGAGGAGAGGTTGACAGTGGAAGGCCTTTTGGGAAGAGGGTGGTACTTGCCTGAAATCCAACTATGTAATGAAAAACTTTGAACAAAACAATCATTCAGATCTTTACTGGGGGGGAGGGGTAGTCAATTAATTGGGCACCAAAAGATAAGGTCTCATTACAAAGTAGTGAGGAGACCAAGCTGGTCGGCCATTCTAGAGGCCAGCATGGGATGCATAGCAAGAACTTGTCTCAAATAAATAACTAAAGTAGAGAAAGAAAAAAAAAACAAAGACATAATTTTTCTACCTTCCATATGTGATGATTCTATCCACTACGCTGACCCATCTATTCAATTCTCTTAGCTCTGGAGGTCTCTCTTCCTGGGTCTTAGCTTATTTGTCTTCACAGCATACCAGTCTAACTCAGAGACTTTCATGAGGTATTTTCCAAAATATTGTTGAAATGAACTGCAAGAACAAATTTCAAGATAGGCATTTCCTGATGATTTCGTCTGCAGCAAACATAACAGAGGCTATTGGATGACTTTTTGCCAGAAATAGGAGGTGATTATTGTGATGTTAAACACACAATGAGCTCATATGTCTTGAAACATTTTTCTTTGTATATAGGGGCCGGGTTGCAGGATGGAAATATTCTTGGTATTATGACAATGAAACTGCTTGGTAGTTGCCATCTTGTTTGGAAATGAAGTGTGTGTGTGTGTGTGTGTGTGTGTGTGTGTGTGTGTGTGTGTGTGTCAGGGGGTGGTGTTTCAGGATGTTAGGCAAACTGTCACCTCATTAATTTGCTCTTGAAGTCAGTTAAACTACAAGATGGATTTCCTGTAACAAACCACCATGTTCCTCCGATACGCACCATTTCCCCACCACTGAGTGTTAACTGCTACAACTTTCAAGGATGCTCTGCAGTTTGCAGGTTTAAAGTGAAAAACCTTAAGCACTTCCACTTAGCAGGGGGGTGGGGAGAGAGTAGGAAGGGGGAAATGTATGTGCTGAGCACCTGCTGCTGCCTGCCTAACTCTTCCTGAATGACTGTGCGCACATTGGAACAAACCCTTTAACTTGAGTGTCAGACTCAAAAGATCATCCCTATATTGATTTCCATATTTGAGAGTCTTGCCTTGCTAACCTGACCTAACAAATACAGATTGTTCTTATTTCCCTCTATCAGTAAAATTTATATCAGAAATTTTACTCTGTGTCCACAGGTGCACGGAGAGCTCAGTTGTTAGAAAAAGGGAAAGCAAGCAAAGAGACTTTCCTCAGGAATCCAGGTCCTACTTTACACACACGTAAAACACAACACAACACACACACACACACACACACACACACACACACACACACACACACACACTTCTGCCAGACTGATACTTTAAAAATCTTACTGGCAAGAGAAAAGTTTAGTCAATTGCCATGAGAAATGATTAAGGATAAAGATTAGCATTTTATAGCTTATTTAGGAACTGACATGTGTTGAAACTCTGAGTTAATCTTGTCCGACAGAAACATGAGAAACTGGTTTTAGGCAGATAAAAAATGTAGACCCATTTTACACGTCTTTTAAAATGTATTTATTTATTAAATAAATATGTATGGGTAGCTTGACTGCATATATGTCAGGGCACCATGTGTGTGCTTGGTGCCCACAGAAGGCAGAGAAGGCATTCGATAAAATCCCTGAGACTGGAGTTATAGACAGTTGGAAGCCATTATATGTAAGTGCTGAGAATCGAACCTGGGTCTACAGGCAGAGCCGCTAGTGCTCTTTCCTATTGAGAGATCTCTCTAGCCTCAGTTTTGTAAACCTTAAAAATAAAATTATTAGCCCAGTGCCCAGTGAAGTATTATATGATTGATAAGCAACCAATGCTGTTTGTAAGCAAAATGTACAAACTTTCTGCTTGATGAAACCGCACATTGCAAAAGGACCAACGGATTCATTTATTATACTGAAATTTCAAAGAGGTATGGATTTACAGGAAAGGATACACTTACGGACACTGCGTGTAAAGGATTTTGAACTGATAAATAAGAGCAGAAACTACAGCTTATACATTTTGGCACTTTTTTCTATAATGCCGAGAACATATCTCTACAATGAGCAGGATGCAGAAAATGATTTCCAGAGGTTATCAAACTCTAAAGCATGGACTTTTATGCACAGGAATAAATGAATTCATTTCTGATTGGCAAAAAGTGTGTTGATTGTGATAGTTCCTATTCTGATCACCAACTCTCTACTTGAGCCTGGTCACAATGATTTAAATTCATCGTCTTCATGGTCCAAAACTGCAGCTTCTAATATTTTTCCATAAAGGGAGCTGGTGCCCAGTGTGACTTCCTAATTAAGAGAAGTTAGATTGTTTCCTGGAATCTTGGCTGCCCTGAGCATGGGGCTCTCAACCAAGCAGCTGGCTGGACTGTTCTCACCTCAGCACAGCTGCTTTGATCACTTCAAACTCACTTGAGGAAACTACATGACAACCGCAGCTATTTATTGCTGAGGCACAGCTCCAGCGCCAGAAGGAACAGTGCTGGCCACAATCATTTCAAGCAGCTGCCACCAGGTCATTTGGCCACCTCGAGCCTCTGTGAACCTCAACCCTGTATCACATTCACCCAAGGAGATTGGTAAGCAGTTCCTCACACGGCCCAGCAAAAAGGCTCTCTAGTACTTAGGGGAAAGGCAGCCTTTCATCTGCACAAATGGGGCATACACTCTTGCCACACCTCTTTCTGGTCATAAATGCAAGCTATTCAGATCG
>JADRCD010233843.1:0-10722 GCA_019843815.1 Montemys delectorum | reverse complement strand
TGACAAAAAACTAACCAAAACCAGGACCCAGTGTAATAGTTCCTTTGTAGAAATGCAGTGAGAAGGGCCGATCTGTTATCAATAAATAGTGACTGAACCACATTCCATTAACAAACACAAGCTTATCTATGAAGTAGGCTTCTAGAAGCTTGCCCTTGGACAGGCTTCATGAAAGAGATTGGGACTCCAGATGTGTCCACTGATACTAGGTTCACCAAAACTGCAGTAGGTAATACCCTGTGTTGTATTCCTCTGTATGATTATTTGTGGTGGTGGTGGTGGGGCTCACTAAAAAGCTATGCACATTGGTATTCTCTGTCTCTTTGGTAGCCACTTTTGAAACCAGCCAGTCCATGAGGATGTGAATTAATTGCTGAGTGTCAACTAATTATAATGATGCAGAAACATATGCATATATACTTTACATTTTCTTCCCCATGGTTGTAACTCTTTTTTTTTTTTTTTTAAATGAGACAGGGTTTCTCTGTGTAGCCCTGGCTGTCCTGGAACTCACTCTGTAGACCAGGCTGGCCTTGAACTCAGAAATCTGCCTGTCTCTGCCCCCTAAATGCTGGGAGTAAAGGCGTGCACCACCACTGCCCAGCTGGCTATAACTCTTAATATTTTTCTGGTTTGGGCTGTCACTACAATTTAACTCATGCCACCTATCTAAGTTTTATAATAACAAAGCTCATGACTGGGTACAATAAGCATGCTATGATAAAAAAAATACTTCTATTGGCATACTGGGTGTTTATGGTATGTTGAATTTTTCTTTTTTTTTTCTTTTTCAAAATACATTTATGTATTTGTTTGCAAGGAGGTGTAGATGAAGAAGTCAGAGTTTCTAGGGATTGAATTTAGGTTGTCGGGGCTGGTGGCAAGTATCTTCACCTGATGAGCCATATTGCTAGCATCTTGATGGATAGTTAATTTGGTTCCTAAGGTTTTATAACTCATAGCAACAGATTTTAGTAAGAATTCTGAAATGCACAGGCTGGGGGAAAGCAGCACAAGGTTAGAGCTCTTGCTTAGAATAGTCAAGGCCAGGGAGAGCCCTCCCATGAACCAGAAGGGGGAAAAAGAACAGGGGGAACAGGGGTCAATGGGTAATAGTAATTGGTGCCAAGTCGATAGCTTGACTTGATTAGTTAGACCCATTAGGTGGCAAGAGAGAACCAACTCTTGAAAGTTGTCCTCTAACTGCCACAGGTGTGAAGTGTCAGGTGTACACACACACACACACACACACACATACACACACACACACACACACACACAAATAAATAAATGTAATGAAAAATTAAGGAGAACATAAGAAAGTTAATTATGTGAAAACTTAACAAGTCAATGTCTTCTGGAAAAGTTTTCCGTGCCCCTAGGAGATATGCACATTGCAGTTAGTAATGGCAAATTATTAAAAAAAAAAAAAGAGGAGGGGGAAGTGAAGATGAGAGAGGGTTTTGGGTGGTGTGGGGAGCAAGAAGGGAGAATAAAGTGGATATGATCAACATACATTGTATACATATATGAAATTGTCGAAGAATAAAGGTATTTTAAAAAAAGATTTATTTATTTATTATATGTAAAGACACTGTAGCTGTCTTCAGATACTCTAGAAGAGGGCATCAGATCCTACAACAGATGGTTATGAGCCACCATGTGGTTGCTGGGATTTGAACTCAGGACCTTAGGAAGAGCAGTCAGTGCTCTTAAAGTATTTTTTTTAAATACAAATATTCTTTTTTTGTTTTGTTTTGTTTTGTTTTTCGAGACAGGGTTTCTCTGTATAGCCCTGGCTGTCCTGGAACTCACTCTGTAGACCAGGCTGGCCTCGAACTCAGAAATCCGCCTGTCTCTGCCTCCCAAGTGCTGGGATTAAAGGCATGTGCCACCACTGCCTGGCTTAAAATAAAAATGTTCTTTACAAAAAAGAAAGAACAGGCAAGGCCTTAAGTCTTCAGTCAGTGTCTTAAAGACTTCCTGAGTGGTTGACATCCTCCAACCCATTTAGTAGCTCATCAGAAGTTTGAGCCTATCTCGCCCCGCCCCATCATTGCCCCGCCCATCACCGCCCCGCCTCACCATCGCCCCGCCCAGTTTTCTCCCGGCCCCGCCCCACCTCCTGGGACTGGGCTCCCTTGGGCCCCGCCTCTTCCGGCCCGGGAGGTTTGATTCCTTTGGCGGGCGGAAGCTGCTGGAACTTGAATCCTGCAGAGATTCCCACCGACTGGTTCCGGCTTTGCTAGACTCTTCGGCCGGCTGCTTCACTTTCTGCCCTGTTCGGTCCTGCCGGGCCCGCTGCTCTTCAGGTCAGTTCTCCTGTCCTCGGGCCGCACTCTGGGCCTTGTGGGGCGTGGCCGGGAGACCGAGCTTCCCCGGGGCTCCACCCATCAGCGCTGTTCTCTGTGTGAACTTTTACAGATGGTGGTGTTTTTTTGTTTGTCTGTTTGAGACGTAACTTGCGTCTTGAACTCACTGGTCTCGAACTCACTTTGGAGCCAAAGTGGTCCTTGAATTCTGGATCCTCCTGCTTAGCTTCCTGAGAGTTTGGGGATACAAGTGTGAGCGCTCCCGACTCCCATTCCCGGCTCATGGGGTAATTGATAAAGTTTAACAGAGCATCTGACGTCCCGGAGGCTGCCATAAGTGGGAATTTCCAGTTCTGTTTCAGTGCTCCTGACTGTCTGCAAAAGCAATTCAGAGATAGGCTTTGAGGGACGTTTAACTTTTCAACTCAGTTTTCTGGGGTACTCCAGTTAAAGGAGAAATGTGTGATTACCCCCTTTTTAGAGTCCAAAGCCTTCCTCGCCTTACACCTCTTCAAAGCAAGTGGCCTGAGACACGCGCTGTGTAAGGGTGCCCCGAGGCTATAGCAGTAAGTGGAGCTGCAAGGTAGCTCCTGCCTAGAAGGGTGTGGAGAGAGGCAGGGAAACTTCTCAGACTAGGCATCCCGAGGCAGGAGACCACGGTGAGGTTAGTGAGTACTCTTTCTATGGTTAGTGGAGTAGGAGGAAGAGAGAGTTTCAAAGGGTCTGAAATGTTGCTTAGAGGCTTATAGTCCCAACTTTTGTTCTTGTTTTGGCTTTTGTTTCTTATGGGATGTGAGAGAATCAGAGAAGCCCTGTTAGAAACCTTCGTGGAAACAGGCACTCTGTCCTTTTTGCTTATCTATTATGAACCAACTAGATGGACAGATTAGTCCCTAAATGCTTTTGGAAATGAATGCCTCTATTGCTGCTCTCAGAAACCTCTTCAGGGGAGCAGAAGGGTGCCATCAACTGTGTTCTAAGGCCAAGTTGTAAGCCATTCTGCACTCTCATTTGAAATGATCAGATCAACCACTTATCACTAAGCGCAAGACCTTATCCCAGCACTTGGGAGGCAGAGGCAGACGGGTTTCTGAGTTTGAGGCCAGCCTGGACTACAGAGTGAGTTCCAGGACAGCCAGGGCTACACACAGAAACCCTGTCTCGAAAAACCAAACCAAACCAAACCAAACCAAACAAAAAAAGAAACGACCAGATTAGTGTCTCAATGAGCACAAGAGGCAAGTTAATGTATTTTGTAGTAAGTGAGAGCATGACTCAAATAATACCATACTGTTAGCAAAATACCCTCAGCTTGCCTTGCTATGAAGACTCACTGTATAGTCCAAGCTGGCCTCGAACTCACAGAGATGAGGCTGCCTCTGCTTCCTGAGTGCTGGTATAAAGGCATGTACCACAGGATCTAATAGTTTAATAACAAATTTCCCAATATCTAGCTGATTTCTTACTTCTTCAGAAAAGTTTCTATATTGCATATGCCCCATTTCTTCACCAACCAGAGGGGGCTACTCAGATATCATATTTTGCTTTCTGTATTCCAATTTCTAGAAGGTAAACAGGATGTGTAAGATCATTTAGACCCAGCTTTATACTCATAGCATTATCTAATCACTAGTCTTGTCTGTCTTTCTTTTTTGAGGGGAAGGGAGAGTGGGTCGTTGGAGACAGGGTTTCTCTGTGTAGCCCTGGCTGTCCTGGAACTCACTCTGTAGACCAGGCTGGCCTTGAAATCAAAGATCCACCTGCCTCTGCCTCCCAAGTGCTGGGACTAAAGACGTCATCTCGGCCCAGCTAGTTTTTGTAATAGTAGCAAACACGATCTTCCTGGATTTCAAGATATAATCTAGCCCTACAGTGGTGTGATCTGAGGGAAGAGGGTAGACAGAAAAGAAGGATTTAGTGTTTGTGCAAATTTAGTGTTTGTGCAAGTCTCTTCCTAGGAACTGGACGTTTTAAAACTCTATAGGGAGGAATCTGTGAAGAAGTTAATTATAAGCCAAGCCTGGTAGTGCACTTGTAATTGTGTGTGTGTGTGTGTGTGTGTGTGTGTGTGTGTGTATGTGTATTTGTATGTGTATGTGTATGTATGTTGGGATTAGGCAGGAAGCATCAAAGTTCAAAACTGCCTGGGCTATTAAGAGAAGTCAAGGCAGCTGGGGTTGTAGGCTCGAGTCTCCAAGCTGGGGTTGCTAGCCTAAATTTGCAGCCCCCAATTTCCCCATTTTGTTTCTTGTCTTTCCTGCCCCCCCTTTCCTTCTCTTTGAACAGGATCGTAGGAGTTAATGGGCTGTGTCTTGACCTCTAAGCTTCGATTATTTCTTGTCTAGGAATTTCTTAGTTCTCTGATTCCAGTTTTTTTTTGGGGGGGGAGGGGCTTCACTCCCATAGTTGTGGTACTGGCAAATGGCGATTAAGAGATTTCTGAGTTAGCATATTCCCTTAAAAACTGTGCCTTAAAACTTGGATGGGTAGCCAGGCGGTGGTGGCACACGCCTTTAATCCCAGCACTTAGGAGGCAGAGGCAGGCAGATTTCTGAGTTCGAGGCCAGCCTGGTCTACAGAGTAAGTTCCAGGACAACTAAGGCTACACAGAGAAACCCTGTCTCGAAAAACCAAAAAAAAAAAATTTTTTTTTAAAGCTGTTACAGTAGGCTAGCACTGGCTGTGCCAGCAGGACCCGAGTCCAATCCTCAAAGCCTATGTAACTTCTGGTTCTCTTTGTCTTCTTACCCCTCTCCCCCACACTATGGCATCGACACACCCATAGACACATTTACTATATGTACACGGTTATACACTTTAAAATTAAAACAAATGTACATGTCTGTGCATTTGCCTGCATGAGTGTGTAGCAGAGGCCAGAAGAGGGCGTTGGCTCATCTGGACTTGGAGTTTCTGTGGCTGTGAGCCTGAGTGCTAGGAACTTAACTTGGGAGACCAGCAAGCACTCTTAGCTTCCAAGTCCCTGTCCAGTCTTTTCCCCCAACACGCGACCCCCCATCCCCTGGTTTACTATTGGGTCTTATGTGGAACCCAGGCTTGTCTGGAACTTCAAATCTTCCTTTCTGGTATCCCCAGGGCTGGGAATCTAGGCAGGTATCAGGGTTAGGCTGGAACCTAACTCTGCTTATTCCCCACACAAGCTGGGAAACCCGTCCGTCCTCCATACCCCGCCTGCACCGAGAAAACAACTCCTGCTTGGAGAAAACTCCCGTTAACATGTCATCACTCCTTGTCTCCCACCCAAGAGTGCCCGCCAGGGGCTCCGATTCTGACCGTGTGTGGACACCATCCCAGCTCCTAGCTGGCACGTCATCACTCCTCCCTTAAACTCTAAAACCCTTCGCTTTAGCCTGGATGGGTGACTTCACTGACCTCCACCTGTGAGATCAGTGAGCCCACCTGAGAGCTGCTCCTAATAAACTTGCCTTTGTCGACTTTAAATCTGGCCTATATTTGTATCACCAAGGGAGAGAAAATGCCTATCATTAAGCATACTTGGTTCTGCTTTCTTCTTCTTCTGTCTTTGTACAGAAATTCTGAGTATTGTGTGCGTGCATGTGCGCACGCACACACACACACACACACTCACACACACTCACCCCCCCCCCCCCCCCCCCCCATACACACATGCAGACTCACATTTTAGTTTTTTTTTTCCTAGTTGATCTGGAACTCATGTAGACCAGGCTGGCCTCACACTTGCCGTGTATACGTGTGGTGTGTGTGTGTGTGTGTGTGTGTGTGTGTGTGTGTATGTATGTGTATGTGTGTGTGCACGCGCATATGTGCTACAGTGCGTGTGTGGAGGTTAGATGACAGCTATGGGAGTTCGTCTTTCTGTCATGGGGGTCCCGGGATCAAACTCAGGTTTTCAGGCTTGGTGGCAAGTGCCTTTACCCACTGAACAAGTGAGTTTGTTGTTTGAGGCATAGTCACCTGTAGCCTAGGCTGGTCTTGAACTTATTATGTAGTCTAGGAAGACCTTGAGCTCCTGCCTCTACCTTTCTGGTATTCCATGCAAGTTCTGTCACCTCCGTAAGTTCAACTCTGTATTGGAATCTGATTTGTGTGGATGATGTGAGGCAGGAATCCAGGGTTTGAGTTTTGTTTTGATTTGTTGTTTTTGTTTTTTTGAGACAGGGTTTCTCTGTAGCGATGGCTGTCCTGGCACTCCTGAGATCCTCCTGCTTCTGCCTCTTGAGTGTTGTTACTGAAGGCATGGGCCGCCTCCACCTGGTGCTTGTTTGATTTTCACTGTGGGTTGTCAGTGCTTCCGTGGTCACCTATATGCCTAAGCTTTATGTTTGTCCCTGTTTGCAAAGGGAGGCGGTGAGCTGCTGATATTTCTCTTATTGGATATGTACTACTTCTTCTGTTTTACAGGTTCTTTTTGTCATTTTGAATAAACTTCCAGGTGGACTATGAAAGATTATGACGAACTCCTCAAATACTATGAATTGTATGAAACTATTGGGACAGGTAATTGTCAAATTTTTTCATTGGAGGCAGAGTACAGATAAAAGTATGGTCTATTCGGGGGGTCGTGAGCTTTTTAGTATAATTGGTGTAGGCTAAATATTTTTTTAACCTATAATTAAAAAGTTTAAATTTATTTTATTTTGCGTGTCTGTCTGCCTGGTGTGTGTCTCTGTGTATGACGTATATGGGAAACATGCTGCAGCATACATGTGGAGGCCAAAAGACAGCTTTGTGGAGTAGATTCCCTTCCACCTTTATGTGGGTTCTGGGTCTGGGACACAGGTTGCCAGGCCTGTGTGTCAGTCACCTTTGCCTGCTGAACCATCTCTTCTGATCCTCTGCCTACTTTAATAAGCAGGGTAGAGCAAGATAGACTATCAGAGAGAGCCTTACAGGTCATTACAGAAGTGTAAACAAAGCCACTGGAGAATTTTCAGCTAAAGAGTGATATGGCCTTTGCTTTGAAAGGGTTGTCCTGGCTGCTTGAGAGTGAAGACCCTGGGTGGGGGAGGGCATAGCTGTCAGAAGCAATGGAAGGCAGGAGAGTCCATGCCAGGAGAGGATGGCAGCATGGTTAGAATGCTAGGGTGAAGCTAGTGAGACTGAGTTATAACATACAATAAAATGCGCACAGATGTTAATAAGCTTTACATGAATGTATAGTCATGCACTACCTGATCAGAGAAGACGTGGGTGTTTCTAGTCAGAGCCTGTTTCCTTTCCCAGGGAAGTCATTGGTGTGTTTCCCTGTGTAAGTCCGTGGGGCTTGCCTATGGAATTGTTGTACATGGAATGCCCGAGAACGAAGTTCCATGGTTTTGTGCAAAGCCACCTGGGAAAACAGTGAGGAAGACCGTGGAAGTGACTATCAGAAACTTCTTTTTGGGTGTATTAATTTGAACATCTTTCAGATAGCTAGAAGTATTTAGTCAGCCTTTGATCCAGTTCTAATACATAATTAATTCGTAGTTTTTGTATAATTTTTTGTACTTTGAAGTTTTGTATAATTTATCTTCAGTTTTAGTAACTTTATGTTGTGTCCTAGCGTGTTCATAATAAAGCAAATTTAATTGCAGTGTTAAACATAGAATATGGTTAAAAGGATTTACTTCTATTAATATGTATGTGTGGTCTGTGCTTGAGTAATCCTTGTGTCTGTGGGTGGCTGAGGACCACAGAAGAGGGCGGCTGATCCTTTGGAGCTGCGATAATAGACAGGTGTGAGCCGCCTGAGTGGGTGCGAGGAACTGAACCCTGATGGTCTGTAAGAGTGGCACGCGCACTTTAACTTGCTAGCCATCTCTCCAGCCCCCGTAGAGCACGTTTGTAAAGAGTGGGAGCCATCTCTCCAGCCCCCGTAGAGCGCGTTTGTAAAGAGTGGGAGCCATCTCTCCAGCCCCCGTAGAGCACGTTTGTAAAGAGTGGGCATGCTTTTCCTACTTCTTTATTATAAAATCAGATATTTGCTGTTCATGGGAGGAAAACAAGTTCCATCTAGAACAGTGGTTCTCAGTCTTCCTAACACTGCAACTCCTTTTTTTTTTTTTTTTAATTTTTTGTTTTCAGTTTTTTTTTATTTACATGGGTGCACTGTTGCTGTCTTCAGACACACCAGACCAGAAGAGGGCATCAGATCCCATTACAGATGGTTGTGAGCCACCATGTGGTTGCTGGGGATTGAACTCAGGACCTCTGGAAGAGCAGAGGGTGCTCTTAACCACTGAGCCATCTCTCCAGCCCCCACTGCAACTCTTTAATACAGGTTGCAGTGACCTCAACCAAAAAATTATCGTTGCTACTTCATAACTTTAATTTTGCTACTGTTAGGAATTGTCATAAATATCTGTGTTTTCTGATGGTCTTAGGTGACCCCTGTGAAAGGATTGTTTGACCCAAGGGGTTGTGATTCACAGGTTGGAAGTCCTGGTCTAGAAACTGAAAAGAATCTGGAGTCCTGGCCAGCATGTTGGAAGTGACAGAAGAAAGGAAAATTTCCAGGAAAATGTGGCTTGATAGAGCCTTTTAAAATATCTGTGTTGGGCCCTTATTTATCTCCATTTGCATTTTTCTGTACTCAGGTGGCTTTGCAAAGGTCAAACTTGCCTGCCATATCCTCACTGGAGAAATGGTAGCTATAAAAATCATGGATAAGAACGCACTAGGGGTAAGTTTGAAATGACTTTTTACTTTAGTTGAACAAAATAATGGGTTCCACTGATATTTTTACATATGGAGTTATAGTACGTTGATCACTGATACTTTTATATATGAGTTATAGTACGTTGATCACTGATACTTTTATATATGAGTTATAGTATGTTGGTCATATTTGTCTCTCATGACATTAAAAACTTACTTTTGAGTCAAGGTTTCCCTGTATATAGCACTGTCTTAGGCTCACCTTGTGCTGAAGTTGGCCTTGAGCATGTGGTCTCCCTGCCTCACCTTCATGAGTGCTAGGGTTGCTGGCGTATGTCTTCACACCCTACTAAGAAATATATACCTTTTCATATGTATGTATGCATGCACGACACGTGTGTGGGGACACATGTAGGTGTGTGTGCACGTATATATTTGAATGGTTCCTTCCACATTAGTCTGAGATTCTTTCTGGAATGCTAGGCATTGTACTGTTGACCTACTATGTCAGTAGCCTTTCGTCACTGTGACAAACACTTGAGGGAAACAATTTAAAAGGGGAAAGATTAAGTTTTGTCTTGTGGTTTGGGTCCAATGATCCATGCTTTGGGCCTGAGGTAAGGTTGAATGTCATGATGGTTTGAGCCTGTGCCAGCTCAGTGGCACTAGGGAACAGAGCATGCCTTTGCCAGTAGGCGTCCTCCTTCATTCCACCCAAGCTTACTGAGTTCTGTCACCATGTTCAGTGTGGTCCTCTCTGAATCCTCAGGTACTCCTAGTGTGTGCTTGCTAATCTCCACCCTTGCAAACTGACGGATCAGCCGACGCACTTACATTGAGTTTGCCTTTATAAAATTCCTCAGGACACTAATTTTGTAATGCTTTTCTGTTTGTTTGAGCAGCTTGCTTGAGGGCTAGTGATAGCTACCTGGATTTAAAGCTGTTGATGCTGATGCTTAGAACACTTGCCAGAGAGTTTGTTGCTTATCTGAACTGATGTTTTGTCAAACAGAGTGATTTACCCCGAGTCAAAACTGAGATAGATGCCCTGAAGAATCTGAGGCATCAGCACATCTGTCAGCTCTACCATGTGCTAGAGACAAAGAACAAAATTTTCATGGTTCTTGAGGTTAGTGGTGGGTTCCAGACAACTAAAAGTTTTTGCTTGCTTTTTTAGTAGTTGAGAGACAATTTTGTCTTCTTACCTGAAAAATCAGAATAAATGTTTGTTCTAGCTTCATTTTCGTTGCCATGATAGAATGATCCTTATGGAACATAACTGAGGAGGGAAGGAGGGTCAGCTCAGTCCCAGGTTCACTGGAAGGCAGAGCAGCACAAACTTAGCTAAGAGTACAGAGAACTAAATAAATGCTTGCCTGTCTGCTTGTGCTCCGCCTCATTTCTCCAGTCTTAGACACAGTACAAGACTCCTGTTTAGGAGCAATGCCATCCATAGTGGGCTGGGCCTTCCCACATCAATGAACTTAGGAATGGCCGTCTCCCATAGACATACCCACAGGCCAGTCCCATATAGACAGTCCATGACTCTGCCCAGGTGGTTCTAGGTTGTGTTAGGTAACAAAGCTAACTATTATTATTATTGGTTCTTTTCTTTCACCTTTATGTGGGTTTCTGGGATGAAAGCCATCTTTCTGGCCCTCTTTGTGCCTTTTATTAGTATATATTAATTATTCATAATGTGTTACCTTGTGACATTTAATACATAACTTTTTTTTTTTTTTTTTTTTTTTTTTTTTTTTTTTTTTTTTTT
>JADRCD010233841.1:0-12584 GCA_019843815.1 Montemys delectorum | reverse complement strand
ACCTCTGCGTGTAAAGCATGACAGTGTCCTGCCACACGTACAAAATAAAATAAAATAAAATGCAAAAATATTGTAAAATGTCTTTTAGTATTAGGTAGTCACAAGAGTCTTTGGGGTTAACATAGATTAATTCTTTAACCAATGACCTATACAGGCTTAAATAATCATTTGAATCTGGAGGAGAAAGGCTGAGAAGAGGTACACATTTCAGAGATAGAGCCCTATTGGGAATCTTGATCATTTCCTTCCCAGTGATCCCACATAATTCTTGATACAGGTCACATCCCTCCCTCATTCCCACTCCCATATTGTTTTGTCTTTCTTTCTTTCTTTTTTTTTTCCTACACCTAAGCTCCAGGTGTATGGCAGCTGTTCCTTCACTTGTAAATAAAATAAGAGCCTCCCATTTCAGGCTCGGCTTCCTCTGGGCTCAGGAAGGGGGACTACATCCTGAAAACTCAGCAATTATATCTGATGGGCAGTGACACAGGCAGCCAGGCTCTGTCAACACCCCTGCTGACAAATGACAATCAAGATTCACTGCTGCCTGGGACGAGGGCCATTTGGGACCTTCCAAGTCATATCTTGAGATAAGACTCATCTTGGTTTTCATTATCGAGGAAGGAGTTTCTTGCCTTTATTAACAGCGACCCTAACGTAACCCTATCAGAACTGCAGGCTGTCATATCTGACGCACAAATACTGCCTTCTATCTGAGAGTCAGTCGTGAAATCAGGACGATATCATGGATTCTATGATTGCAGATAAGACCCCACTCAGTACTAAAAAATGTAGTTATTAAGTTTTCCTTGACTTTTAACATGGAGGTCCTACCAGAATGCCTACATAGATCTTTCCACAATGATGCTGTCCTAGAATCTATACCTTAGACATCCTTCATCTCAAGCATCCTGGGATCTATACCTTAGATGTCCCTCATCCCAGGCCATCTTCTGGCTTCTGGCATTGAGTCTCTGGGGGTGAGAGGGATTTTGTATTACTGAATCTCCTTCTAAATTATCTCTAGTTTATTGCCATCTGGTTTCATTTGTGCCTTAAACATGCCGGATTTACTTTTGTACAGTGGGTACCTGGTTCACTTCAATAAATGAAAGCTACCAAGAATTTTTGATTTATCCTAATTTTGATTTATCTGGCAACAGATTTCAGGCTCTTTTGAAAGGCTGAAGTCAGGGAGGCTCAAGTCTGCCCATGTGTGAGGCCTGTCTTAACGGTTCTGTTATCAAAGGCGTGATGTGTGATACCCACACCGAGGAATCTCTACTGATCACTTGTAAAGAAACCCTGAGTCGTTCTGTTTTACCTCCGAAGACTTAAAGTAAGTGCTTGGATTCGACTTAAGAGTGATATATGTTTCCCACTTCCCGTTTATATCACATGGATATTCAACTAGTAAAGTCCATTAAAAAAAAAAAAAACCACGAAATCTTCAAAATCTTAAACGTTTTGGCCCCAAGCTTTTCTGATGAGAGATAACTGATGGGTACCATCACTTGCTCATGTATTTATAAGGGACAAAAAGTTCTTCTTTCTCACAAACATAAGTATTCAGAAATTCCCTCACGGGCATCTTACCAACCCTCAGCCATGTCCCTTTAGTCATAATGATTTATTGTTGAAAGTAGAGCAGTATTTCCTTTGTGCCTTTTCTTCCCTCTGACCCCTCTCATTGTTCTTGGATAACCAATTGAGAGCTTTCCCAGGAAGACCCTGCCTCCCCCCTTCACATTCCTCACTTGCCTATAGTTCTCTGTCTCAGGCTGAAATCCTGCAAACTCCCCCCTCCCATGTTAGCTTATCCCTGGGAGTGTTAGTGTTCAGGTCTCTTTTAGGCAGCCATGTTGATGAGACTTCGTAGGTTGAGTCCTTCAGAAATGTGTAGGAGACACAATCTCATAGATAACTTTATGTTCCTCTGGCTCTTACTACACAAATCTCTTGTTCTCTCAAGTTATAAAAAACTAATTTTTTTTTAGATGATAATATAATTTTATCATTGTTTCTACCTCCTCAGACTTTCCCATGTCCCCTCACCCCCTTATCCACAGACTGTCTCAACCTGCCAGCTCCAAATAATGACACAGAAACTTTTATTATTTATGACATCGTAGGCCTTGAACCTTAGGCTCCTTCCCGACCAGCTTGTATAGCATAATTAACCCTTTCTATACCAGTCCACATTTGCGACATGGCCTGCTACCTCTCAATCAGTTCCCATTCCATCATCTTTCTCCATGTCTGGCTATCGAGTCCTCCTGCCTCTCAGTTCTTCCCACAGTTCCTGGCCCTGCCCGGATGCCCCGCCTTTTCTCTCCTGGCCTGTAATAGGCCATCAGCTTTTTATTAAACCAATCATAAAGTGATGGAGAAGAATTGCCTTAGTCAGGGTTTCTATTCCTGCACAAACACCATGAGCAAGAAGCAAGTTGGGGAGGAAAGGGTTTATTCAGCTTACCTTTCCACACTGCTGTTCATCACCAAAGGAATTCAGGATAGGAACTCAAGCAGGTCAGGAAGCAGGAGCTGATGCAGAGGCCATGGAGGGATGTTCCTTACTGGTTTGCTTCCCCTGGCTTGCTCAGCTTGCTTTCTTATAGAACCCAAGACTACCAGCCCAGGGATGGTACCATCCACAATGGACCCTCCAACCCTTGATCACTAATTGAGAAAATGCCTTACAGCTGGATCTCATGGAGGCATTTCCTCAAGGGAGGCTCCTTTCTCTGTGATAACTCCAGCTTGTGTCAAGTTGACACACAGAATCAGCCAGTACAAGAATGTTTAAAATATATGATGCAGGGGATGAGAAATTACCAACAATACCAAATTCCAGACAGCACTCAGCACTCCACTGTTACAGAAATCAACATTAGAATAATACAAAGACAACCTTTACACAGAGCACAGAGAAGATTATCCCAAAACCCTCTCTCCCCTATTTTTATTTCTTTGAAAGTCATGGCCTTCTTTTTCTTAATTGTTGATTATATACATGGGTGTGTATATATATATATATATATATACACATATATATATGTGTGTGTGTATGTATGTACATATATATACTTATATTTAATTCTATATATTATATAGATGTAATACATGTATACATATACTGTATATACATATATATACACACATACAAACATAGTATACACACACATAAGTATGAAATGTTCAGTTTATAAAATGTTACTCAGATACGTATGTTCTTAAGGCTGACCATCTGACATTACATAATCAGTTGGTGTCCTGTTCCCTGGGAAAGACTATTTATCTAGCTTTCAGCAGTCCTTGGTTTCCTGTAGTTCTTAGTCTCAGCCTGAGGCCTCATAAACCTTTTCCCATCCACTTCATCACGTTTTATTGTGTTGACCTTGTTCAAGTCATATTTATGTAGATATACTGTTGAGAAATTGTGAAGGTAGCTTTTGACATTACAGGAAACACAATTTCCCAGCAAACTCCCAGATCTCAAAGGAGATCTTACAATTTTCTGCCCCCTTATCCAAACCGATCCCTGAGCTTAGGTGCAGGGGTTGTAGATGTATCAGCTGGAAAAGAGCTCCATGATTTTGCATTTTGATTGGTTGTGGTTTTCTGTAATGGTTTCTATCTGTTGCAAAGAGAGGTTTCCTGGGTATACAGATCAATATTTAGAATGTAGTTAAGGATCATGTTTAATAAAGTGGTGGTTGTGGGTTCTTCTACAAGATCTGTTATTCCACTAGCTTTGGATAGTTGGCTACATTTCTAGTACCAGGCACGCTTTCCCTCATGTTGAGTAGACCTTAACTTCAATTAGAGAGATGTTGGCTACAGCAAAGTATCTTTGAAATTATGGCACCCTTGGAATTTGAAATTATGGGCCACACTAGTGGTTGCTGTGTTTCCTGGGTATCATATATGTGTAGGACTGTTGGTAAATTCCCTCCTTTTGGAAGCTTGCATAGTGCCTTCTGGTACCACAAAAGTTAGTCTTCAGGGAGGAGGCCCTCTGATCAGTCCAGCTCAGGGCCAGTTAGCCCTGTGTTCACAGTGCATAATGTATTCAGCAATGGGGACTCATCTCCCATCTCTGGAGGGCAACCAAGGGCAATCGCAGAAGCCTGTAATGTTTTGGTAGTTTCTTGGACAACCCTGACCAACACTTCAAGAGAGGACTTCTTATGCCTGATGCTGGAGTTTTTGACAAATGGTCTGGAGCACTTGGGGGGAAGTGCTGTCAGACCAAGTGATAAAATATTTAAGCTATACATGTTTATACACTGAATGGCATGTACTATGGTCATTACTAAGTTAATAGTATAACTCTTTGTATCTTCAGATATCCTTACCGTTATTTCATTCTCCTTCTGTATTTATATCCCTTCTTCCTCCTTATAGTACCCCTATCCCTGTTTCTCCATCTTCCTGCTCAAATCACTTCAATCCTGCCATTCCCTCTCTGTTGCTCATCCCACCCCTCCCCTGCAATGGTACCTTCTTACTTTCCTGGCTTCTCAGGTTCTTCCAGGTTATGTGCTCATGCCTACAGATTTGGAGCTCAGGTGTTGTATTTGTCCTTTTGGGTCCCGGTTACCTCACTCAAAATGACCTTTTCTAGTTTCCTCCATTTGCCTCTTAGATGTCCTTAGCTATGTCTTGCTGGGTATGCTAGGAATATGAGGCTTCGACTGCTCTCTGCCTGAGCTATCTCCCTGGTTTGCGCGTGTGATGAGCACCCTTGAAGGATAAAGTAATGAATATCTTTGTCTGAGCTGCTGTTTGCTGCCACATGGCAGATTCTCAGGTTCAGTGCTCCTGGTGTGAGGCAAAAGATGGCACCAGCCCTCCACATCTGCCTGTGGGACCTGGGCTTAGAAAAACGCGAATTGTGCTGTATTCTGGCTACTCTCTTTTCCTGAGTCATAAACTCTTCTATTTCTGACCCAGGAGTCTTGTGTTAGCATGCCAACATATCAGCTACCTAGTGTATTTACTTGCAGATGGCACACACAGACTTCTCGCAGTTCTTAGCAACTACGAGAATGAAGTTTTTAAAAGATTGATTGATTGATTGATTGATTGATGTTGGGGGGGCAGTATGCTGGGCATGTGAGTACAGGTGTCTGCCTAGGTCAGAAGAGGCATTAGATTAGATCCCTTTGAGCTGGAGTTACAATGTGGTTGTGAGCTACCTAAAGTGGGTGCTTGGGAACTGAATCCACATCTTTAAGTACATATTCATTTCTTCATTCCCTAAAAAATAGAGTTTTAATATGATTTAAAATTACAGTCCTTTGTTTCTGTGGGAAATACTCTAAGGTCATAGGAAGAGAGATATCTTTTTATATACATTATAGAAATATCAAAGTCAAAATGGTAGATGTGTGTTTTTGTTTTTGTTCCCCCCCCCCCCCCGGGCCCCCGGAGGGGGGGGCTCAAGACACACACCCCGACCGCGGTAGATATGTGTTTTTGAAAGGAAGAATTTGCAAATACTTTCTGTGAATCCATTTTTCCCAGCTTGGAGAAAAGGCACTTCTGGATTTTGGATCATTTAATAATCATACAAATGAGCTGAAATGTATGCCAGCATGAGAATACAAAAGGAATGGGAGCTGGAATTGCTTCTGGCTTTCTGAGACTTCCTAGGAACTCAAGAAATTGGAGGGGGGGCAGGGTTCAGGGTAGGGGCTAGACAGATGAATCTGCAGTTTAGAGTGAGTACTGTGTGACGTACATCCGGCGCATAGCTGGCGGTCCCAGTACTGCTAGGGAGGGTTTCGTTGCCGGAGGCCGGAGGATCCCCTCGGGCCGTTATCAATAATGTCTTTCATCTTTGGGTGGATCTACAATGGCTTCAGCACTGTGCTCCAGTTCCTAGGACTCTACAAGAAATCTGGAAAACTTGTATTCTTAGGTTTGGACAACGCAGGCAAAACCACGCTTCTTCACATGCTGAAAGATGACAGACTAGGCCAGTACCTACCAACACTCCATCCCACTTCAGAAGAACTGACAGTTGCTGGAATGACTTTCACCACTTTTGATCTCGGTGGGCAAGAGCAAGCACGTCGGGTTTGGAAATATTATCTCCCAGAGGTTAACGGTATAGTTTTCTTGGTGGACTGTGCGGATCATTCTCGTCTCATGGAATCCAAAGTTGAGCTTAATGCTTTAACGACAGATGAAACAATATCCAACGTGCCAATTCTTATCTTGGGAAACAAAACTGACAGGACAGATGCAATCAGTGAAGAAAAACTCCGTGAAATATTTGGGCTCTATGGGCAGACCACAGGAAAGGGGAATGTGGCTCTGAAGGAGCTGAACGCCCGCCCCATGGAAGTATTCATGTGCAGTGTGCTCAAAAGGCAAGGCTACGGCGAGGGTTTCCACTGGCTTTCCCAGTATATTGACTGATGTTTGGACAGTGAAAATAAAGCGTTTTACTTCTAGACTGATCCTATTTAAAAAAAAAAAAAAAAAAAAAAAAGTGAGTACTGCTCTTGCAGAAGACCTGAGTTTGGTTCCGAGCATGCGCACTGGATGGCTCATGACTCACGACCACCCCTAACTCAAGTTCCAGGAGATCCAACACTCTTTTCTGTCCTCCTGTATGCATATGTACACATCCACACTCAGATACACATATGTGTATGATGAGAAACAAAAATATAATCTTAAAAAATATAAATAAAAAATTTGAAGTGGTGAATACACCCATTTCTTTCTCTTGAATACACATGGAGGATTTCTGCTTAGAGCCAACATTCTAGTTCCTACTATGCCACTGCCATGCTTTCGTTTGAACACCTTGTCCACAACTGAGGGCGATTTGGAAACCTTAGGGACATAGGGTCCAGCTGCTAGATGCAGAACAGTCCTGCCAGTCCTGTGCTCAGCTTTCTGGTTGACTGCAATGGCAATGGCGTATGGAGCCACCCCTCTATCACAACAAATGGAAATCCCTTGAAACCATAAGCCAAACATTTCCTCCCTCCCTTAAGTGACTTCTGTGGGGTGTCTTGTCACGTCTGTAAGAAAAGTGAATAACCACTTTTCCTCCAACTGATACAAGAAACCCAGACAAAGCCAATCAGTGTTCTTCGACAGCAGAGGAGAGACCACACCCAAGCTGTGAGAATAGAAAGAAGGCAAACCAGTGAGGGTAATGCTGGGACTACCTGGTTTTCCCCCTTGAAGCACTAACTAGACTGCAGAATGGGATGCAGGTATCAAAACAAGCTAGTCCTGCTGTGGAAGGTAAAGATGCTGCAGGGGTTTCTGAGGCAGACCACGAGTGGGGAAAGACCTGTATGAAGAAACAGTGAAAAGACAATCTCCATGGGTTGGGGGTTGGGGACAGAGGTCAGCAGGGAAAGTGTTTGCTGCACAAGCGTGATGACCTGCATTTGCATCCCCAAAGAGCAGCCAAGCCCAGTATGACATCATGTGCTTTAACCCCAGAGGTAGGAGAAATAGAGACAAGAGAATCTCAGAGGCCTTGTTGATCAGCAATCTAGCTGAAACAGGCTCAGTGACAGAGTCTATCTCACTGAGTAACGTGGAGAGCAATGGAGAAAGGTCCTTGATGTCTGCCTATGGCCTCTACACACACATAATTAAATGCACATGTATATACAGAGAAGGAAGAGAATGGGAAGAGGAAGGGAAGGAAGAAAGAAGAAAGAGAGGAAGGAAAGAAGGAAGGAAGGAAGAGAGGGAGGGAAGGGAGGATAGGAGGGAGGGAAGGGAGAACAAGCAAGCAAGCAAACAAACACAGGGCTCCCATGAGTTTCTAGCTGAATAAGTCTTACGTCAGTTTTGGTCCTACAAGATATACAAAACTCTACAGGAGAAGGATAAACATTACAGAACCATAAGCTGAATAGCTCAAAATAATAAGAGGTAAGGAGAACTCTGGTGCCAACCAGCCAAAGTGGATACACTTGACAAACACTAGAGGTACTTGGTAAAAGCTATAGAGTAGAACACAGGTTTAAACTAGACCTGAAAAAAAAAAAAGATTTCTAAGTCATAGTGAATTTAAACAAGCCTCAGAAGAATGAAGAGCTGGCCTATAACTGGCTACCTAGGTGAACAGAACTCAAAACAAACTCCTTAAAGAAAGAAAACCAAACTCAGATAGTTTAGCAGCAAGAATGGGGAGCTTCTACAACAGAAAGATGTGCAAGGGACATCAAATACATACCAATTAAAATGTTTCTGAGTAAGACAGGTAGGAACTAGCAATGATAAGGAAAGGAAAATATAGTTTGAACTGCTTGTTAATTAGAACATGCAACATGTCCAAGTTTGGTTATACCAGCTAACTCATATATAATAGAAAACAATACAAGGCTAGTGGTCTTACATTTTTACTTTAAGAAGATATAACAAAAAAATAAAATAAAGTCAAAGAATTAGAAGAAATAAAACATAAGTGGGAGATATCAATAAAAGAGAAAATCAATAAATAACAGAAAATCATACAAATAAAACTTGATCTGTTAAAAAAACTAAGGAAATGAGAAAAAACATAGATCTTATATAATTAAAAGAATAACATATGGGGCTGGAGAGATGGCTCAGAGGTTAAGAGCACTTTGCCACTCTCACAGAGGTCCTGAATTCAATTCCCAGCAATCACATGGTGGCTCACAACCATCTATAATGAGATCTGGTGTCTTCTTCTAACATGCAGGCATACATTCAGGCAGAACACACTATAAATAATAAATAAATAAACCTGAAAAAAAATCATAAGAATTATGAACACTTTTGCCAGCAAATATGTAACTTGGGTGAAATTTTTAAAATCTTAAGAAAAGACAAAAAAGTGCCAACATGGCACAAAATGGAATTTTGAGACCTGAGTCTGTAAAAGAAATTGCATTCTCCTGACTAAAACTTCAAGTCCCAGGGGCTTCACAGCTGAATTTTATCAAACACTTAGCAGAAAAATACTAATTCTCTATAAACATCTTCATTCAAAATAACATTCCAAATTTATGAAGTGTTGTAATATCAGAGGATTAGAAAAATATTTGACATGTATAGAAGATAAGAATTTCAAGAAAACAGAACAAAAGAGACCGTCCCAATCTCCTAAAGGGTTTCAAAGACACAACTCACAGTATTCTACAGTGTGGTGACATTAGGCACTCCTCAACTGGGAAAAGTTCATACTGGCAGTAAGATCTGTACCCAAATTGAGACCCATCCCATGGGCAAGAACAAATCCCTGATATTATTAATGGTATTCTGTTAGTCTTGCTGACAGGAGCCTAACGTAGCTGTCCCCTAAGAGGCTACACCCAGCAGCCAGTGAAAACAGATGGAGAGGCCCACGGTCAAACTTGAGCTCAGGGAATCTGTGGAAGAGTTGGAGGAAGGATTAAGGGACCAGAAGAGGACAGGCACTCCACAAGAAGTCCAACAGAGTCAACTAACCTAGACCCTTTTTGAGGGCTCCAGGAAACTGAACCACCAACCAAAGAGCAAGCATGGGTTAAACCTAGGCCTCCTGAACATCTGAAGCAGTTTGGTCTTCATGCTGGTCTCCTAAGAACTGAAGCGAGGTCTGTCTCTGAATCTGTTACCTACCTATGGATCTCATTCCCTTAAGTGGGCTGCCTTGTCTAGTCTCAGTGGGAGAGACTGCACCTAGTCCTGCAATGACTCAATATGCCAGGAAGGCAGGGGGTGGCGGGGGGGGGGGGCGGGGATACCAAGGGGGAGCTCCCTTCCTCAGAAGAGAAAGGGAGGGAGGGATGGGGGTAAAATCTGTGTGAGGGGGTACTAGGAGGAAAGAGGGGCTGATATTGGAATGTAAAGTGAACAAATACATTTTTAAAGTTAAAAAAAGATTAAATAAATAAATGAAAGAAAAGTTGAAAGATCTGAGATTTTTGAAGATATGTGTAACAAAATTTTGTCTGTTATAAAACTGAGCATTCATATTGTGTTGTTTTCTTCCTCTCTCCTTTCCTTTTCTTTACTTTTTTTTTCTGTTTTTCTTTCCCGTTTTGGTGTTGGGGTTTTTGAGATAGAATGTTATTATGTGGCTCTGGCTGCTCTAGAACTCACTATGTGGAGTTCTGGGATTAAAGACCTGTTCCACTATATCCAATTCACACTGTTATGTTGATCTAAGAGAAATTACAAAACAAATATGCAGATTGTGACAGTTACTGTTCATTTTCAACTTGGTAGAAACTAGAATTGCCTGTGAAACTGTCAACTGGAAATGTGTAAGGGCGGTTACGCTACATTAATCAAGTGAGAGACGCCACCCACTAGTGCTGACGCTGTTCCCTGGTTAAGAAAAGGCTGTGACAACGTGTTCCATGCTCTTTCTCCTGACCCTGAATGTGGTGTGACCAAGTGACCAGTTGCTTCAAGCTTCTGTGGCCTTGACTTCCACACTGTGATGTACCCCTAACCACGAGCTCAAGCACAGTCTTTCTCCCTTAAGCTGCTTGTGTCAGGGTATTTTACCATAGCATCAGGAGAAAAACTAAGACACATAAAAATATTGGTATGGAAATATTCACATCAATTTATTCATAATAGCAGAAACCTTTTAAATAGCTTCAAGGTGACCCAATTAAGACTAAACAAGTTGTGATCAGTACTTAGTGGTAAAAATGGACTACTAACATGCAACATAATGAATGACCCTGTAGACATCATGTTAAGTAAAGCATTATCTCAAAAAGATAGTGCTAATCCATACTGGAAAAAAAAGGGCAGAGTGCTGATTACTTATGAAAAAGTGAGGGGGAGATATCAGAAAGGACATATGTTAACTGGTAGAAATGGCGTGAGTATTAACATTTATATATTTCAAAGTATATGAATTTAGTTGTCATAGAAAAATAAGAACCACTACTAAATGTTGAATTACAGCAAATGATCCACAGGTTGAAATACATGAGATGTTGTTGGTTCATAAAATTTACTATGATTTTCAACAACAACAACAACAGACACTAGAAACATCCCACTAGCTGACACCACGATGCTAACATAATAAATACAGCATTTGGTGGCACAAAGTAGACATACTGACTGATGCGACTGAATTGAGCGCCCAGAAATTAACCTACACAAGGACAGATTTGAAAACAGTAGAGAAATGTTGGTATCTCCCACTTTCAGCTTTTGGAAAGCATCCCTGTTGATTAGAAAAATTCTCATTCAACTCAATCTCTTAAGGATCCTGCTATCTTCCCCCAGATACTGGACATAGATCTTGAAGCTATACCACTTGCCATGCTGGCTTTTGGTCTCATTTTGGTCCAATACCTCCTTCTATGCCCCAATTCCTGACTTTTAGAATGGAAGTTTGCTTGGAAGTATGTAGATTTTCTTCCTTCCTTCCTTCCTTCCTTCCTTTCTTCTCCTCTCCCTTTTTTTTTTAAACTCTAGAAGCTCACAGCTAAGAATTTGACTTTAAGTCTCAGAGGACACATGACACTCTTTGGAATTGTTAGGACTCTGAGGATTCTCAGAGATGTGCCAAGGACCCTTTATGCATAAAGAGATGGATGCTTTGGCTTAGTGAGCCGTGTTTTTAGATCAAGTTGACAATGGGTGCCCTTGCGTTGTTTGATCCTTGCTGTCAATTTGATTAGATTGAGATGACCTTTAGGTCTTTGAAAAGCATATTAGAAGTGTGTCTTTGAGGACTTCTTAAGAATTAACTAAGTGGGAAGGCCCATCATCAATAGTCGGTAGCAAAACCTAATGCATATTAAATAGAAGGGGAAGAAGAACCTTGTATTGATTTCAAAGCAGTAGACATGAGGCAGGAGGATCATGAGTGGAACCTTACCCTCCCCCCCACACACACACACTTTCAGCTACATAGTAAATACACTTATGGAAAAGGATGGAGAGAAAAGAAAGGGCTGCTAGAACAGTTTTAGTTTTTCCTCTCTCTTCTCCACCGCTTCATGACAGCTACGAGGCTCCATCTTGCTCTCCATAACACCAAGGACCGACACTTATAAAACTATAGACCCAAATTAATCTTTCTTCCTTTTAATTGTTTGGTTCAGGTGACTAACACACTTACCACCATAGAGTATGAAAGTTGTACCTTTTAAAGATAATTTATCTCATCTCAATTTTTACAGACCAGGAAGCAGTCTCAATGAAGCAAAGAGCCTTTTCTTGGATCACACAAGCAATGTACACTAGAATAACGGCAAAGAAGGACTGTCTTTTTAGTCTGCCTTCATCCCCCAGCCAATGCAATGCCTTTGCAATGTGGAATGATGTCTGTTCTTTACATTTACAAAGACCTAGACTGTGCAAAAGTCTACTTCCCAAGGCTTTAGTACACTTACTTTTACATTTTTACTGCTATTAATATCTTTACAGATTTATTTGCAAGCATAAAAATAATATGAAGGAATTCTGTAAACATTTAATAATCATCCCCCTAGCGACATTTGGCAAAGTGACAGTACAACATCACAACTAGACACTGACATCCACAAGTCACATCTGGATTATGTAGTTTGGCTTGTACTCATGGGTGAATACTCCTTGGGTTTCTGTATTTT
>JADRCD010233840.1:0-13401 GCA_019843815.1 Montemys delectorum | reverse complement strand
TACTGGGCTCAAAGTCATGTTGTACCATGTCCAATTTAGAGGACAGAGTATTAATTCTAAATTATGTTTGTTTTTACATTTTATGTGGTTTGTGGTTTACACAATAAGCATATATTTTCCCATTAACTGAAATATTATTTGTGTGAAGATATAGATTCATATCATTTTTCAAAGGATTGAAATTTCAAAATTGAAGGAAAACATTTGATGTTTCCAATATGATACAATTAATAAATATTCAAATGGGTGCTAGACAGAAGCACAAAGAGTGTACAATTGTGTACATTCAATTATCAATGTAAATGTGAATATAATTGACAGCAACTAACCTAATACCCACCAGTAATGAATAATAGTATTTATTTCTAATGTTGACCACTGCAGAAGTGAATGGTACCCTCAGTCCCCTAAATACCATTTTTTACCTCTGGTCTTTCTCCTTGGTCTGGAGGATTCTGAGCGACCCCAAAGCCTCCTGATTCCTTGTGCAAGCCTCTGGGGGCCCCAAAACTCACTAGCTTGGAAGCCTACTAAACCACTCATCCTAGTTGAAAAAGCCTGCTACCCCAGTTTCTATGAAAAGACCAAATCTAATATTAATAGGAATAGAAGAAGTAGGAGGAAGAGAAGGAGGAGGAAGAGGAGAAGGAGGAGGAAGAGGAGTAGGAGGAAGAGGAGAAGGAGGAGGAAGAGGAGAAGGAGGAGGAAGAGGAGTAGGAGGAAGAGGAGGAGAAAGAGAAGAGGAAGAAGAAGGAGGAGGAGGATGGGATAAAGAAGCTTCCCAGAGCAAAGGCCCAAAAAATATCTTCAACAAAATCATAGAAGAAATTTGCCTAACCTAAAGAAAAAGATGCTTAGAAAAGTATAAGAAGCTTACAGAACACTAAACAGATTTGGCTAGAAAAAAATTTCCCCACCACATAATAATCAAAATGATAAATGTACAGAACAAAGAAAGCATTTTAAAGGCATGAAGGGAAAAGGGCCAAGGGTAAAGGCAGACTTAACAGAATCACACCTGATTTCTCGTCTGAGACTGAGAAAGCTAGAAGAGCCTGGGCAAAGTTCTTGCAGACACTAAGAGACCACAGATGTTAGTCCAGACAACTATATTCAACAAAATCACCATAGATGGGGAAATCATGACATTCTATGAAAAAAATTCAAACAACATATATCCACGAAACCAGCCCTACAGATAATACTACAAGGAACCCAGTAAGGCTAACTATACTCAAAAAACACAATAAATTTGACACCACTAAAACCAATACAAGAGCCATGTGTAAGCACACATATACATACTTGGATTGAACCACAACCAACATCAAAATAACAGGAAGTAATAATCATTGGTCATTAATATCTTTCAATATCAATAGATTCAATTCCTCAGTTAAAAGACACAGGCAAACAGAATGGATGCATCAACACTATCCATCATCCTGCTGTATAAAAGAAACAAATCTCAGCAACAAAGACAGTCATTATCTCAGTATAAAGGATTAGAAAGACGCTTTTCAAGAAAATGGACCAAAAAAGCTGGAGTAGCCATTCTAATATCTAATAAAATAGATTTTTAACGGAAAGTACTTAAGAGACAGGGAAGGACACTTCACACACATCAAAGGGAAAATTTATCAAGATGATATCTCGATTCTGAACATCTATGCCCCAAATGGAAGGGCATCCACATTCATATAAGAAACATTACTAAAGTGTTAATTACACATTGATCCCCACACATTAATAGTGGGAAACTTCAGCACCATTGGATCATCAAGGCAAAAACTAAACAGAAAAATAATGAAACAAACAGCTTATGATACAAATAGACTTAAGAGTTCATTCAAACACAAAGAATATAACTTCTTCTCACAACCTCAGAAAACCTCCAAAAATGACCATATAATCAGTCAGAAAGCAATTCTCAACAGATACAACAAGAATGTAATAACCCCTTGCATCTTATCAGATCACCAGGGATTAAAGCTGGACTTCAACGACAGAAACAACAGAAAGCCTACATATTTATGGAAACAGAACAACTCTCTACTCAATGATCACTGCTTCAGGGAAGAAATGAAGAAAGAAATTAAAGATTTTCTAGAATTCAATGAAAAATTGGTCAGGACATAACGAAATGTATGGGACACCATGAAAGCAATTATAACAGGAAAGTTCACAGCACTAAATGCCCTAATTAAAAAAAAAAGAGGAGAGTTTGCATACAAAAACATTCATCTTATTGGATGAAGAAAAATCATTTGAAAAAATTCAACACCCCTTCATGGTAAAAGTCTTGGAAAGATCAGAAGCTCAAGGCCCATACATAAACATAGTAAAATCAATATAAAGCAAACCAGTAGTAAAAGGAATATACATCAAACTAAAGGGAGAGAAATTTGAAGCATTCCCTCTAAAATCAGGGACTAGAAAAGACTGCCCACTCCTCCATATCTATTCAGTATAGTACTTGAAGTCCTAGCGGTAGCAATTAGACAACAAATAAGATCAAAGGGATACAAATTGGAAAGGAAGAAGTCAAAATATTTGCAGATGATATGAGAGCATGGTTAAGTGACCCCCAAAGTTCCACCAGAGAATTCCTAAACCTGATAAACAACTTCAGAAAAGTGGCTGAATATAAAATTAACTCAAGCAAATCAGTGGCCTTTCTCTACTCATAGGATAAACAGGTTGAAAAAGAAACTAGGGAATGACATGCTTTACAATAATCACAAAAAAATATAAAATACCTTGGTGTGACTCTAACCAAGCAAATGAAAATCTGTATGACAAGAACTTAAAGTCTCTGAAAAAATAAATCAAAGATCTCAGAAGATAGAAAGATCTCCCATGCTCATGGGTTGGCAAGATTTGCCAGGCAGGCACTCTACTGGCAGAACCAGGCAAGAGGGAGAGAACCTGGTCCAGCCGAGCCTCTCAGGGCTGAGCAGGATGGTGAGTGTCTTGGCTCGGATCTCCTGCCTCTGGAGAATAACCAACCTGAGCCAAGAGTCTGTCAAACCAGGAACCTCTTATAAAGGGTTGAGAGAGGAGGTGGAATTTTGTGCTGAGGTGAGATTAGAAGAGGGAGGGGAAAGTTGGAGAAGGGTATGGAGTGACTGACAGAACCAACAAAGTTACTTTACATCAGCAAGAGCTGGGCAAAGGCAGGCTTAAACAGGTTGTGCTGAGTCACTCCAGTACAAAAGCGACTGAGACAGTTTACAAAACTCTTGCCAGGCTCGGATTTGTCATCAAGGCCCAAACCAGGGCCAAATAGGGCCCAACAAAGATTAATACAGTAAATATGGCCTTCTGGTAGAAAGCAATCTGCAGATTCAACAAAATACCCACCAAAATTCCCCCTAAATTCTTCAAAGTTAGAAAGAGCAATTTGCAATTTTATTTGGAATAACAAAAAGTCCAGGATAGCAAAACCTATTCCCAAGAATAAAAGAACTTCTTGGAGAATCACTATCCATGATGTCAAGCTGTATCATGAGGTCCAATTTGGTTGTCAACATGTAGAAAAATGCAAATGGATCCATGCTTATCTCCTTGTACAAAGCTCAAGTCTAAGTGGATCAAGGACTTCCACACAAATCCAGATACTCTAAATCTAATAGAAGAGAAGAAGAGCTTGGAACTCATGTCTACAGGGGAAATTTTCTTGAAAAGAACACCAATGGCTTATGCTCTAAGATCAAGAAGGAAAAAAGGGACCTCATAAATTTTCAAAGCTTCTGTAAGGCAAAGGACACTGTCCATAAGACAAAATGGCAACCAATAGATTGGGAAAAGATCCTACATCTGATGAGGGCTAATTTCCAATATATACAAAGAATTCAAGAAGTTAGACTCCAGAGATTCAGATAACTCTTTTTAAAGTGGAGTACAGAGCTAAACAAAGAATTCTTAATTGGGGAATATCCAATGGCCAAGAAGCACTTATAGAAATGTTCAACATCCTTAGTTATCAGGGAAATGCAAATCAAAACAACCCTGAGATTCCACCTCACACCAGTCAGAAAGGCTAAGATCAAAGACTCAGGTGACAGCAGATGCTGGAAAGGATATGGAGAAAGAGGGACACTCCTTCATTGTTGGTGGGATTGCAAACTGGTACAACCACTCTGGAAATCAGTCTGATGGTTCAGAAAATTGGACACAGTTGTACCTGAGGACCAATCTGTACCACTCCTGGGCATATACCCAGAAGATGTTCCAACATGTAATAAGGTCACATGTTCCACTATGTTCATAGCAGCCTTATTTATAATAGCCAGAGCTGGAAAGAAGTCAGATGTCCTTCTACAGAGGAATGGATGCAGAAAATGTAGTATGTTTACACAGTGGAGTACTATTCAGCTATTAAAAACAATGATTTCATGAAATTCTTAGGCAAATGGAGGGAAAAAGAAAATATTCTGTGTGAGGTAACCCAATCAGAAAAGAACACACCTGGTATGCACTCATTGATAAGTGAATATTAGTCCAAAATCTGGGAATATCCATGACACAATTCACAGACCACATGTAGCTCAAGAAGAAGGAAGATCAAAGTGTAGGTGATTTAGTCCTTCTTAGAAGGGGGAACAAAATTGGGGAGGAAATATGGAGACAAATTGTGGAACAGAGACTGAAGGAAAGACCACCCAGAGACTGTCCCACCTGGGGATCCATTCCATTTACAGACACCACACCTCTATAGTATTGTAGATGCCAAGAAGTGCTTGCTGACAAGAGCCTGTTATAGCTATCTCCTGAGAGGATCTGCCAAAGCCTGACAAATACAGAGGTGGATGCTTACAGCCAACTATTGGACTAAGCATTGGATCCTCAATGGAGGAGTTAGAGAAAGGACTGATGGGGCTGAAGGGATTTGTAACCTATGGGAAGAACAACAATATCCATAAACCAGATCCTCCAGATCTCCTAGGAACTAAACCATCAACCAAAGAGTACACATGGTCGAACTCATGGCTCCAGCCGCATATATATAGCAAAGGATGGCTTTGCCCAACATCAATGGGAGGATAGGTCCTTGGTCCTGTGAAGGCTCAATGCCCCAGTATAGAGGAATTAGAAGGCTGGGAGGCTGGATTGTGTGGTTGGGGGAACATCCTCATAGACACAGGAGGATGGTAGTTAGAGTAGGGGGTTCCAGAGGAACTGGCAAAGGGGATAACATTTGAAACGTAAATAAAGAAAATATCCAATAAAAATAAAAAAAGAAAGAAAGAAAGATAAAAAAAATACATTTGAAATCTCTAGGAAGAAAAGGAAAAAAACAGAAACAAACAAACAAACACCTATGCAATCACATCCATGAAAGCAGTCAATCATCAAACTCAGGAGTGAAATCAATCAATTCAAAACAAAGAGGGCAATATAAACAATCAAGGAAAGGAAGATTTTGTTCTTTGATTTCAACATTTGTCTAAAATCAACAAATAGACAAAACCTTAGCCTGAAGAACTAGAAGATTTTAGAAAATTGGGGCTTTTAATAAAAATGTGCTAGTAGAATATACATTGTATAAACTTTGCCTAAAAGGATATGAAAAGTTCTCTGTAATGAGCCAGTAATGTAGGCTAGCCAGTTCCAGGAACCGGTGGGTCATCAAGGCCCCCTCCAGCTAGGACCCAGTATAAAAAGATAGGATATAAGTCATGGGGTAATTCTAGGAGTGATCAGCTATAACATGAATAGTATAGACCAAACCACATTCTTGTGCATAATGAGTATGTAGGTTGTTTTCCTTATGACCCTGACTCAACTAGGGGCTGGGTCTCTTTAGAATTTCCACTGTTCTCTTGTTATGCTTCCTTGGTAACCCCTTCACCCCCCTAGTTTGTGATTTTTCCCTTTAAATACCCCTTACTCCTAGTGCTCATGGTCGAACTCCTCTGGCCTGCTAGGCTACGTGTTCGACCCCAGATCTGGCTTCCCTTCCTCCCCCTGAATAAACCTCATGCTGTTTCATCAAGATCGGTCTTTCTCGTGAGTTATTGGGTGGTCGTGTCATCTTGAGACTTGAGTGAGGGTCTCCTCTCCCCAGTTCTGGGGGTCTTTCAAGTCAAACTAAATTTCAAATAGACAATACCCACATTAACATAATCAGCACTGAAACAGGTAACATAACAATGGACATTGAGGAAATTCAAAGAATCATTAGGTCTTACTTCAAGTCTGTATTCTACAAAATTGGGAAATTTTGAGAGACCCAAAGAGGACAGGTTCTCCACAGCAAGACCAACACAGTCAACTAATCTATATGCTTTGGAGCATCCAGGGATGGAATCACCAACCAAGGGGCAAGAACAAGCTCGACTTAAGCCCCCTGCACACATGTAGCAGATGAGCACCTTGTTTTTCATGCAGATCTCCCCAAACAACAGGGGCTTTCTTAGCCTGTTGCCTGCCTGCCTGCTTGAACACTAAAATTAGTAACATCCAGTTGTTACTTTTAGCTAAATATAAGGAAATATCGGATTTTAAAACATTATAAGCAATGTTTCTGTGCAAGTAATATGAATATGAGACTTCATTGATTTGAAGACCATTACTTTAATGAAGTACAGGGTTTTGTGAAGAAAAGTATTATAACATTAACATGTACAAAAATACATTGCAATGGCCAAGTCCCCCAAAAAAGTTTTAGAGTAACGTGAAGATTTAATAAAGTTATGTTTATAGGACTTACAACAATAAATATCTATATCACAAAGTATTTGAGGGTGAAGGTGAAAGGTTTTAGTTCCTACGTTGAGTTTGTTCAAGGATATTGTGAAAGTGGTGAAGTGATCAAGAATGGTCACTGATTAGAAACAATTAGTTTGGTCAAATCAGCAAGTAGAGAAATTTTGAAGGGAATCTTAATAATTAAATTTTTATAGATAAATCTGTTGTATTTAGCTACTTGGTAAGATGAGTGAATAATTTGAATACATTGGTTTTCAGAAATTATCTATAAGTGGGACTAATTTATTTAATTAATTATTGATTTCTTGATTAACTTATTATGTTTACACATTTACACACATTTTATTCTTTATTTTGTATACATGAATGTGTATTTTATATACCTAGTTGCTCAATACATATGTTTATATTCTAATTAATTTAATGTCATATACTATATGACTCAAAGGGTATGTCTTTCTGTTCATCGAAATGTCCTTGTACTCCACTATAAACTACAGTTAGGTTTATACAGCCAGTGTAAGACTTTTAGGTCATGAGTTTAATCTTTATGATTATTCTGAGATATAGTACTTTAAAAACAAGCCTTATTATGAGACGGACTATGCTAGGAATATTTTTGCCTCCATATCCAGATAAATTGTTGGAAATAATGAACTATTTTTTTTTCTGCTATAAGGCAGTTTATTAAGGGAGGCAAGAGGAATGAGGACTTGGAGAAGGGATAGAGGCAGGGAAGTAGACTTGTAGAAAAGAAGGCAGACAGACTGAAGCAGAGTCATGAGGGCAGAGCAGAGGACTGGGCATAGAGAAGATAAGTTATGCCCAGTCGTTAGTGTATGACAATCCAGGTGGAGTCCTTTGTCCTTGTGCCCGATTATACTTGGAGCTCTCATGGGGATCACTGTTAGGATTTGGGAGTTTGTATCTGTCACAACAAACCTAAGCATATCAAATGTCATATTCAGCAGGTGTCTGATAGACTTGGGAGCTAGTTCCTAATAAGCATATCTGAGTTAAACAAATTTTGTTTATTTTTGCTTATGTGCTCTAAACTGTAACTTGAAAATATAAAACAAGAGACTAAATAAATCTTAATTTTCTAATCAACTTCATCCATTCTTAGCATGACTTCAATATATTTCTGAACCCATTAAAGAATTTTAGCATTATAAGGCTACCATCAATAGGCATTTAGTGATAGTAACTTTCACAAGATTGGAATGTTACGTTTTATCCCTATTCGATTGAAAGCCTTAAAAAAGTTTTTAATTGAAGCTCTTCTAGTATCAAAATAAAACTTTTAACTCATGAATGTAGTCCATAAAGAGACTAGGAATTCTTCTGACTATATGGTATATCACAATAGAACATAATAGCTTCCAATATGATTAACTACAGCTTATAAAAATCTAAAGCTATATCATAATATAATAACAATAGCAAAAGTAAAAAAAAGCTAAGTGATTTTTAACCCCTTTAATGTTGTAAAATAAAGTTTTTAAAAATAAGTTTAAAATCTCTCAATTTTTTTTTCTAACTTTAAAATAAGGCACCATTTTAAACGTGAAAGCATAGAGCAACAGTGTAAACAATTTACATCCCTGTGGAGACGGGGGCGTGATCATGGTCAGAAGCTATGGGATTCGGAACAGTCAGAGGGTAAACCGGGAGGGGGATAAAATCTAGAGTGTAAAAAAAAAATTAAATTAAATTAAAAAAAAAGACATGGCAAAAATTATACAAAAATCTTATACGGATTTAAAACTGTCTTTGGAGTCCTGCGTCCCTGGTCTGCTCATATTACGTGTGCTACCCTTAATCAAGAAGTCAGTGAAGCCAAGACTTTCCATAGCAGAGAAGGTTCAGCCATGTGTCTGCCCTTAACCAAGATGGTGGTGGAGCTTTCGCTCCACCTTCTCCAGTCCATTGCGAAGATGGTGACTAGCCATGTGTTGTTTATTTTCCAGAATGGATTCATGTCACATGGTTTAAGATTATCTAAGTATAAACTTTCAATTAATAATACCAAGTTACAAATCATAACCATATTCAATAATTTATAATTCAATGACCCTATTTTTTACCTCTGAGTTTAAAAACATGCTTGTGTCTAAAAAAGGGGAGCAATAATTGAATTTCAGATCTAACAATTAAGTAGAACAATATAAAACAATTTTAATATTATTCATATTTAAATAACATTAAATCCCTATTTTATAAGATCCAATGGAAAGAAAACCACTAGGTGAGTTGAGCCTAAGTAGCTGGTGACAAAAGAAAGAAACAATATTCATTGATACATTCAAGGCTAGTTAGAACAAAGCTTACAGTGTCCATGTACTAACAAAGACATAAACCGTTAGACATACATCTTAAAGTAGCTTTTTTTAATCTAAGTAGATCTTTATAATCTTGAGATTTAATCATCATCCAAAGACTATTTTAAAACATAGTTGAATCACAATCACATATAAAGTACATAGTAAAAATATAACTTCTATCATCATATAAAAGTCCATAGCTACTTAAAATATGACATTTGTTGCTTTATTAGTTTAAAAAGAGATGCAATAACAAACAGGCTATGAAATTTTATAATTGTTGCTTTGTACCATGTAATTAATATGGTGAAGTAACATGGCAGGATGCAAGCCATGTATTTAACATGGTTGATATTTAAAAACATATTTTCTTTGTAGTAGTATTTCTCTGTCTATATGTACTTTAATGAGAGTTGCATGAACATGTAGACACATAGAGTTGAATTTGAGTCACACACACACATATACTTATATATAAGTATATATATATGTATATATATATACTTATATATATACTTAAAAAGAGTTGAATCGTATATACATATATATAAATAAAATCACAGGCCCCTTCTATCTTCTCCTCCTCAGAGAAGGGGAGTCTTAACTTCATTGTTGCTTTTTCTCTTCAGAGAAGAGGATTCTTCCTTGGGTCCCACCCACATCCTGGGACATCTAGTCCCAGCAGAACTGGGCATATCCTCTCCCACTGAGGTCTAATCAGGCAGTCCAGGCAGAGCAAGGGCATCCAGGGGCAGGGGACATAGACTAAGAGAGCCCCTGCTCCACTTGTTAGGGGACCCACATGAAGCCCAAGTACGCTCCCTGATTAGCAGCCCGGTCTCTGTGAGTCCTGTGGTCCAAGGTTACTTGATGCTATAGATCTTCTTGTGGTGTCTTTAGCCCTTCCAACTTTCTGAATTCTATTCCCCACTGTTCAGCAAGACTCCTGAGCTCCCACTGATGTTTGATTGTGAGTCTCTGCATCTGCCTCTATCCACTGCTTGATGAAGCCTCTCAGGAGACTGTCTTGCTAGGTTCCTGACTGCAAGTGTAGCAGAGTATCATTAATAATGTCAGGAGTTGGCTCTCTTACGTAGGATGGCTCTCAAGTTGGGGCAGTCATTGGTTGGCAGATCTTCAGTTTCTGCTCCATCTTGATCCCTGCACATCTTGTAAGAAAGACAAATTTGGATTTGAAGGTTTTGGGGTTGGATTAATGTCTACCTCCCTCCTCTTCAGTCTCTCTATCTCCTTCTGCTAAGAATCTCAGCTAGGGTCATCCCTACACACTTTCTATTTCCCACACAATCCCAGCCCTCCACTTAGTCCCAGAGATGCCCCCACCAATTTCCATTTTCACTCCCAGCCCTCTCCCAACCACACTTCTCCCCAAAACTGATTGCCATCTCAGTGCCCCTCCTTTATCCCCTTTCTCTGTCCACTTCTGCTGACTACTGAGTTTCCTCTTCTGAGTGAGATTTACAAATTCTCCTATTGATCCCTTCTCATTATCCAGTTTCTTTGGTTCTGTGGAATGTAGCATGGTTGTTTTATATTTTATGACTAATGTCCAATTATAAGCAAGCACATACCATACTTGTCACTTGGACTTTGGGTTACCTCACTCAGGGAGATATTCTCAAGTTTCATTCATTTGCCTGTAAAATTCATGATGTCTTTCTTATTAATATCTGAATATTTTTCCATTTTGTAGATGTAGCACATTTTCTTTAATTATATAAATTTAAAACCAAATGTTGTTGCAGATTATATATATTTTAACCCATACCCAATAAGCAAATTATAAATCCTTATATAAGATTTCAGGACATAATCTTAAGATTTTTTTTTCTTTTGAGAACAGACAGCAAAGTATTCAGGGATAAAATACTTTTAAGTGTACAAAATTAGAACTTTAAGTGTAGAGCAGAACAATTGTATATATAAGATAATTGTTAATCTTGTGTCTGTAGTGGTGAGACTATGGAAATCAGTTGTGCCAATTTGTCATAAAATCTGCGTTCCTAAAGTGAGACAGAAACTGTTGGTTTAGTACAAGCCAGCTACAGGAAGCCAAGGTAAGGGAGAGTTGGGCAGATCCACATAGGCAGGCACAAAAGCAAGAGTCACATGGAGGAATCAGACTGTAGAATTTGAAATCAAGTTAACTGACAAATGATCCATACATGCCTCAACATACATGGTTAGAACAGTAGCTTGGTTCATAGCAGCTGTTGGTGGGAACAGGTGTGTGCGTGTTACAGAGACTGATGCTACCAAGGTCATACCTATTGCAACTACATGGGAAGTGAGAACAAACAGAATGAAACAGGGCTTGGAGTGAGGGGAAAGGAATAAAGAAAGAACTTTTCATGTTCCGTTCATTGCCCGCACGGCAAACAGAAGACAGATTTGATAAATTTAGCAGCTAGATGCATCATATAGTTCCTGTGCCGGAGGTGTGAATGAGTCCCAAGCCTGAGTATATGAGATTCCAAGGAACCCAAGGATGGGACTGAATTGAGAACGTGCAAGCTGTATTAGTAAATTGCTGTTTCCTCTGAACAGAGTCGGTGCTAGGAGCACAAGGAAACAGCGTTCACCTGATACCAGGATTTTTGAAAGAAGCCAAGAAGGGAAAAATGCCTGGGAAATGAAGCCTCCTCCAAGGAAATGCCCAGACTTAGAGAAGCATTCAAACCAAACTAGATGACTCATCAATTGCCTGTATTTGGGTCAAGTGACTACTGATTGGTGGAGCAAGATGCAAATCTGGAAGATGTGGCAGAAGAGAACCCAGTGTGCTCAGACAGCAAGAGAACTCCCCAAGGTCAGAAGCACCAATGTCATGAAATATAATGTGGCAAGGGCATACTATGGTGGGACCTTGCTAAGGGTTACTCCTGAGAATTCACACCATGCCACAGATCTAGTATAGGGAATTACAATGTGTGATGATAACTGGTTTACTGGGGGAAGGGAGAAGAGTGAGGACATGGAGAAGGGGTGGAAGCAGACAAGTGGGCATGTAGACAGGCACTTAGGCAAATGGGAACAGAGCCATGAGGACAGAGAAGAGGATGGAGCACAGGGAAAGGCAGAAACAGGGAGAAGGAGGAAAAAACGTGTGGACACAGAGATAATGAATTTTTAAAAAAAATATTTAATGGTAAAATATTTTTTTCCTGCCATGATGATCAACAAAGGACAGAGAAGCAGTTAATTTTTTTTCAAGTGTATTTCTCTTGGTTAGAAGTAAAAGGAATGTGAGCCAGTGGATCAAGTTGAGAAGACTTAACTCCGCAATAGAATGGGTGCCCAGACTGAACTAAGGATAGGCAGGATGAGGTTACACCATGCGAAAAGATTGATGCTTTTGAGCCCTTCTTTTTCTGCTGTGATTTCCTGGAGACATACGACTCCAGATTGTCCCTGGGTTTTTTGTTTGTTTGTTTGTTTTTGTTTTTGTTTTTTTAATGTAGATTCATTCTAGCCATTCCACAAAATTCTGTGTGTATATCATTAAATACAGCAAAATAGCCCTTACAAATAAGATTATAGTAAGTAGCTGTAAAGTAGATACAGCATGTATGTAATATCTTACGTTATCTTCTCGGGCTACAGCCTATGTCTTCTTCTGAGTCTGAAGCTATTCTGAGAATGAGTACTTACTGGTTTACCTTGCTGGTTCAAAACCTTGCAGAATGATATTGAAAAATATTTCAGCTACCTATAAATTCTCTCCTGTAAGTTGTGTTCAATTAGTATATTTGAAATTAAAGGAAGATTTTTTTCTATGTAACAAAACAGCATATAACATCAAAAAGATTTTTTTCAAATGTCCCATTCCCTGCCTATACTATGCTTCCAATCCCCAAAGGCCTGTAATAGTGAGAATTAAGAATGGACATTAGAAATAGAGAAGGGACAATTCATTTCAGTTTTATTGATGAAATTCAATACCATGCGTTCATATTTCTATGCCTTTTCCACTAGAATTTCTCATTTCATATTAGAACTATTTATGGAAAGAAAGATAAACCAGCAATAAAGCTCAGAGCTGTCTTCAGAATTCCTGATTATCAAACATCCTTGAATTGAATGTCGGTCACATCCAGAGCTCTCTTTGTGCCTCATTCAATTACTTTCATGCAAGAAAATATCAATAAATATTGCAGAGAAACTTAAGTTTCTTCATGAATTAACATTTCAATAAATGTTAATGAAAATATGATTATACTCCTAAATGAGGAACCTGGCTTGGTCTATTTTATTATTATGTGCTTTCTATTTTTTAAACTGGATTTTTCTGTGTTCTCAATGAAATTCTAAGCAAAGAAGATACTGTGATATCTATTTCTAC
>JADRCD010233839.1:10111-29777 GCA_019843815.1 Montemys delectorum | reverse complement strand
GTGTGTGTGTGTGTGTGTGTGTGTGAGCGTGTGCGTGTGTGTGTGCAAAAAAAGAGCAAGTGCATCCTTCTCCTCCCTAACCTTTACAGTCTGAGATTGCTCACCCACAGAGGCCTCCTACCCAGGCTAGCTAACGTGCCTCCCTGTGCTATACACAATAGATGTGCTGAAGTTCCTGGTTGTTACAGTAGCTGCTATGGTTGTCCCTCATAGCTGGAGCAGCCCATCTGTCCATCTTTTCTGTACACATGTCTGCGTGTCCATCTTCTCCTTCCCTCACTGCCTCGGTGAAGTTGCCAGGCTTATACCATACAGACCGTGGCAGACATCCATTCCCCGTACACCAGGAGAGGGCATCCCATATGCCAGGCACTGCCCTAGGGCTTAAGGCTCACCACTCTGTGCCCTCAAGGACTTAGGAGTCTAATGAGGAGAGAGGAAAGGAGGCCAAATAAAGAAATACGGAGCATAGAGAATAGTTATAGTTTTTAAATTTGTAAATTACTATGATTATGTATAAGGTAGGTGTGCGTGACGCATGGCATGTGTGCCCCAGTGTGTGTCCCCCTTGAGCACATGATGAAGCCAGGGAAGTGTAAGATTTCTCCCTCTATGGCTCTCCCCTTAGTCCTTTAATACACAGTATCTCGCTGGAAAAACAAAAAACACTATTTTAGCTAAGCTGGCTGGCTGACTAGCAAGCTCCCAGGATCCTCGCAATGCTGGGGTTACATGCACACACAGCCATGCCCAGCTTTTAATGTGGAGCCTGGGGATTTGAACTGACTGTCTTCAAACTTGCTCAGCAAGTGCTCTTCCCCACTGAGCCATCTCCCTAGGCCCCAGTTATGGCTTTACAAGTAAAAGCATCCCATTGCAGCAGCCACCCTTTACAAGTGCTATATCCTACCTTTACATTTTTAAGAATTATTTATTTATCTATTCTATATATATGTATACACTCTCGCTGTCTTCAGACACACCAGAAGAGGGCGTCAGATCCCATTACGGATGGCTTGGGGCCACCACGTGGTTGCTGGGAATTGAACTCAGGACCTTTGGAAGTGCTCTTAACCTCAGTGCTCTTAACCTCTGACCCATCTCTCCAGCCCATCCTACATTTAAATATGAAAACAGAAGCACACAGGTAGGCCTGGCAGCTAGCAGAAATGGAGGCCACATTGGAAACATCACAACCTGGGCCTTTAACCACTATCCTGCCTTGCCTTCAAATGAACGTCCAGTTCTAGCACAAAGGCTGCTGCTACCTAGAGTGGGCACATGGGACCAACTGCTTCCAGCCCTTCCTGCCCTGGCACTCACAGCTCCCTCCACCTAGAGCAACTCTCTCCACTCCTCACCCAGACAGCTGGACTTCCACTGTAGGACAGGCTGTCCTTGGGGGCACCCCTGCTCTCCCCAAACCTGCCTGACCCGCTTGCAAACTCCGTGGTGCCTATGGCACTGCCGTGTCTAGTTGTGTGTCGTCCAGGTGTACCCAGTCTACCACTGCCAGATTTCTGCCATCTTGTTTTATGTTGTTGCATTCGATCGCACAGTTCTCAAGGACGAACTTTGTAGATGACAATGCTGTATTGTGTAGTAAATGGACCTTTCTGGTAGACCCAATGTGGCACAGCAGGAACAAGCCACCAATGCTGCTTGATGCCAAACTCAGTGCCAGCACACAGTAGGTGCTCACTAAACACCTATTGAATTGGGAGAGTACGTTGACTTACCTCAAAATGGCTCTGACATCTTCTGTGAATCTCCGCAGCCCTAGGCTTCCTCAATTTCCCCCACCCACGCATGGACCTTTCTCACTCCCCTCAAGGATCTGTACCCTGCCCTTGCCCTGCTTAAGGACTCCCACATAGACCCTGCTCCATATGACCCAAACCAGCCAGGTCAGCTGAACAGAAAGGATGTTGTTGTCATGTTCCTTACTGCAAGGGCAAGATGTAGGGGAGGGCAGGGCCTAGGAAGCTAGGAGGGAGAGAGGGAGGGAGGGAGGAGGCAGAGGCTGAAGGAGGACCCAGAGCAGGGACATCCTGTCCTGATGACCAAGAGATAATCTTCCAGACCCCATAAAAGCTGGAGCCACAGAGGCGGCTTCACCCCGCCCCCTAACCTGTGGTCTGGAGTCCGAGAACCACTCAGATCAATATCATTCGTCGGTAAGCCTCTGCGCAGCCTCTTTACTGCCATCTCCCGAAGGCTACAAAGCTGGCAAGGGAGCTGGAGGAAACGGAGACCCAGCAAGGACCAGTACCATGTATTTCCTGGGTTCTACAGGGCCAGAGTTAAGTGGCAGGTCACTCTTGCGGTGTGTGGTCTTAGGCCACAGGCTGACCCTTAGTGGCAAAGCATAGCCATCCTGCAGATGGCAAGACTGAGGCTCAGGAAAGGTGGACATACTCTTGAGAGCCCAGCAAAGCTAGAACCAGATCTAGTATGTTTGGTCTTTAGGCCAGTGCCCTTTAAGAAAGGTTACACTGCATGGGGGAGGAAGAGGTCCCAGGTGCCTGCCAACTGGAACTGTCTAGGTAGGAATGAAGATATCCTAAGAAGAGACGGGCGGGGGTGCCCCTCCCTTCAGCTACCAAACTATTGAGACAATGAGCCCCCAAGATACTGGAAGGTCTCCAAGAGTCTCAGACTGGGCTCGAGTCTGGAGGCAGCCGGAGGCAGAGCTTGTCTCCTGCAAAGAGATTTCACCTTCATAGGGTTCTGACAACCTGTCAGGCTGCCTGAAGACTGGAGCCCAGGCAGTCGTGAGGGGCCGGGTGGGGTGGGGATGGGGCACCTTGTCCACACTGCTTAGCTATGTATTCCTGTTTCAGCCCAAGCCTTGGGTCATGACTCCGAAGCTGGACTTGAGGTCCCTGCACCTCTATTTTTTTTCTTTTAATTTCCCATGAGGCCACTGCCTTTACTCTTAATTTGTCGTTTTTCATTGACCTACTGAGGGCAGGTGGCAGAACCCACCTTGTTTTGACCCTGACTCTGGTAACAGCCAGTCTGCATACACTAGATGTGACAACTGGCACAGCTATGCCTGAAGCCACATAGACACAGCACTTCCAAAGGGCCTCCTTCAGTCTCTGGCCCAGTGCCAGGTTGTCAGAGATTCCCACCCCAGAACCCCTTTTCTTGCCAAGTAGCTCCCCAGAGCTGCTTGAAGACCCCCATAGAGCAGCGGTTCTCAACTTGTGGGTCATGACCGTTGGAAAACACATATCTCCAATGGTCTTAGAACTGAGACCAGGCTCAATAGTAAAATTACAGTTATAAAGTAGCAATGAAAATAAATTTACGGTTGGGGGGTTCCTAAGACCATGAGAAACATGTGTTTTCCGATGGTCTCAACCCAAAGGTTGAGAACCACTGCCGTAGAGCATGTGTGGAGTTTAGAGCCCGCTGACTTCCTGATGCCAGAGGAATTTGACACCCCCTCCTCCCAACCCATCCCCGACCCCAGCTCACAGCTCTGCCCTCTTCCACAGAACCTCGATGTCTTGGTTTGCTTCCTACTGCAGTGATAAAACGCCAAAACCAATAGCAACTTGGGGAGGAAGGGGTTTATCTCAGCTAAGTTTATAGTCTACTGTGGAGGGAAGTCAGGGCCAGAACTCAAAGCAGGAACTGAAGCAGAGGCCATAGAGGATTGGTGCTTACTGGACTGTTCCTTATATAACCCAAGACAAACTGTTCAGGGGTGGCACCACCCACAATGGTCTGGGTGGTTCTGTCCCTCAATATCTCTCTCTCTCTCTCTCTCTCTCTCTCTCTCTCTCTCTCTCTCTCTTTCTCTCTCTCTCATCAATTATTAATCAAGAAAATGCCCCCAGAGACTCACCTGCAGGTCAATTTGATGGAGGAAGTTCCTCAACTGATGTTTCCCCTCCATAGATGACTCTAATGTTGTCAAGCCCACACATAGATAACCAGCATATCAGCTGCCTCTTGGGTGGCAGATCCATGCAGAACAAACCCATAGAAAGCGTGGGTCTGCTCCCGCCTGGCATCCCAATGCCCTCTGAGAGCTTTCAAGCTGCGATATTAGCTGATAATCTCTCTGCTGACACCTCAGAACCTGTCTGCTGAGAGCACAGGGCTGTTACCAGCCACAACCTCTCAGCTAGGCACCCCGAGGCCTGGTGACCCCGAGGTCCCAGTGACCTGGGACACTACTAAGCTCTCTCAATAGACAGCATCCTGATGCTGCCTCGAGCCTCAGTTTCCAGTTTCCTATTTAAACTGTTATTCTCCCAAAGCAAACAGATCTTCTCTCCCCCTTGTTGTGACTCGTTCCATTCCATCCCACCCATCTTAAAAGAGGGTGGGAAGAGTCCAGCCAGAGACAGCACCCATTGTCCACTGACCACTTGAGACCAGCTCGGCCACACAGAGCCCTAGGGTGCGGCCTGGGCATCAGGGCTTTTCAGCTAAACTGAGAAGTGGGCATGGGATGACGAAGGTTGTGTGCATATACTCTTTCTCTCTACTCCCAGATCCACACCCCACCCCCTCGCCCTCTATCCTCTCCTTGGTGGCATTGCTGCAGCCTCCAGAACTGGCCTCTGACCATCCCCTGCCCCCGCCCCCACTCAGAGCTCCTGCACCCCAAGTCAGTCTCAGACTGTAGAAACTCGAGGTCAGCACATATATCTGTGCTTCTGAGTGATGTCATATGATGATGGCCTCTTGGCCTCCTCCATTTCAAGCCCAAGAGCCCAGGTCCCTCCCTGGGAAGCCAGCCTGACTGCCTATCACACCTGTATGGCCTTAGGTATGACCATCGCACACCAGAGCCGGTCTCTCCCTGAAAGCACTGAGAGGCTTGATCTAGGAAGGGCCTAGAGGGGAGAGGTTCGTAGCCTGGCTCTGACACTCTTTCTAGTGTCATGACTCTGGACAAGGGCCTCAGTCTTTTCATCTGTAGGATGGGCACGAGGACAGGCACACCTGCTGGGGGGGAAAATGCACTCCTGTGCCTGCTGGTGTGCTCAGTGAGCATTTGTTCTCACTCTGAGAGGATGAGGTAACTTCTCAGAGTCTTGGTTTCCTCAGCAGGTAGGGCGTGATACCTGGCAGGCAGCAGGAACACAGGCCCACTCCGTCCCCACCAGACACGCTCTGCCCTTCCGTCTGTGTCCCTTGTAGGTAAGTGAGGATCAGCGTGTGATCTGGGAGCCTGGGGTCCCTGAGACCCCTCTCAGGGACTGTGGGAGCAGAACTCCTTCTCAGTGCTGTTCAGCGACTGTTTGTCTGTTCATCTGGGTCAATCAACTCCTTGTTGTTTTTCCTTTGCACTTCTTTTTCAGCGAGGCATCCAGAGGAGTAACGCTCGTGATCAACAGAAGGCCGTGGGGGCCGCTGCTTGGGTTCCCAGAGGTATCATTGAAGACCCTCGTACCTGGTGTTCAGGACAGACACCTCTTGCCCAGTGAAGACCCCCACCCTCCAGCGGAGCCCAAACAAAGCTAGATCACAGCCTGGGTTTGTGTTTAACTTTATCATTTATAAAGCCATACAATGGATCGTGAGAGACCAAGCAGCTGTACAGAGGGGGACAGCATCAGTGTACATACATTCATATCCAGAACACTTAGCGTACATCAGGGTTTATACAAGGTGGCAGAGGCTATAGGCACAATGATACAAAATATAAAGTATATTTCCATCTATAAATACACAGCCGAGGGCTGGGGCAGGGGAGGGACTCTGGGTATGGATTTCCCAGAAGAGAGCCTGGGAGGCATAGTTGGGATAATCAGGATGTGAGGAACTCCTTACATTTGATTTGGATGATAGAAGGGGAAAAAATGAGGAGATACTTCATACACACCCCCAACGTGCTCACACACATACGAGCCAAATGTGGGTCCTCAGAGAGGGCTAGGCTGTGAACACTGACACACGCTGAGTGTGTCACACTTCAGTGGCCTTGCTGCTGTGAGGGGCCCAGATATGGAAAACAACCAAGACCCTCTAAGATTTCAGCTATTTGAGGAGACAGGAGACAACAAGAAAGAGGTCCGCAGAGCCTCATCCCATGGGACTGGCCCCTCCGTCATCAGTACTAAAACATGTCTAATCTGAGGCCCATTGGGCCTCACCTCCTAGTTCTTCTCATTCCTGGGTCACCTAGAACCTGACATCCCTCCATCTACCACCTCCCACCTCGAAGTTCCCTAAAGAGATGAGCAGACCACGCACACACCCACACTTACACACACGCGCACATACATCCTGTCACCAATGACCACGGAAACACCAGTCACAAGATCTTCAGCCAAGGCCTAAGTGCAGGAGTGGCCCTAGCTTTGGGTTCCAAGCTCTTCAAGGACCCAAGGCATGGAGGCAGGAGAGGGATGATTCCCTTGGATGGATCTCCCCAAGATCTGAAGCTGGGAAAAGGGGGTCAGAAGTCCCAGGAGGTAGGATAAAGAAAACCCAGAGCTGGATGAATGCAGTTCATTCACTTGTCTCTCCTGCACTTCCTAGACAAGGACTCTCTCTCCCGAAAGCCCCTTCTAGAGGGAGGCACAGCCAGTGTCCTGCCTACACCCCCAGAGTGGGTATCCCTAGGGACTCTCCAAAGCCAGGACATATCAAGAATCCTGGCAATCATGCCTGAGGCTATGTAAGCTGCCTGGAAGAGGTCAGATGAGAAGACTCAAGTGCCCCCTTTCAAATCTACGATGTGAATTCTTTCCTAAAACATGACTGGACAAGGGAGCCAGGGGTCCACAGTAGCAACCTCAGTCAGTATCCAATTGCTAATTCTCCCACCCTCTACGTGCATCCTGTCCTAGCCCAGCCTTTCCCACTTACCCCCATCCCCAGAACCACTGGGGACTTCCCTAGGCCCCAATCCTGGCTCCATCAGTGCCCCTCTCTGCCATCTCACCTCTAGATATCAGGGACGGTGAAGCCCCAGGCCAACCTTAGATCTTCTCGGTAGCCAGAGGCAGTTTGGACCTGGGCTGCGACTGAGGGGTCTTGTTAACACTGGCCATCACTGGCTGCCGTGTTCTCTCATCTCCCCTCCCCCTCTCTCATTCCTGTTTAAGAGCAGACAACACTCTCCCCTGTTGATATACAGACTCAACAATAAACAGCAACAAAACAGATCATTCACAAAAGAGCGATGGGTAAAAGTGCTCTTGTCTAAAGGAAATCTTTGGTAAGAATACAGAGTGCGTACGGAGTGCTGTGCGTGCCTGTGGTCTCTGTGTGGGAGTGCACGCGGGCATGCGCGTGGGAGTGTGCAGAAGTCCGTCTGTGAGAATCACAGTTGGGAAGGGGGCAAACAACGGTGTGGTCCCCACTGTAAGAACTGAGGCCCCTTCTCCACCTTTCTCTGAGAAAAGCCAAACTCTGGCATCCATTCTTCCTAGAGGCATGCTGAGGAGGAGGCACCACCTGCTAGCATCCACCTCGGTCATTCGGTCATTCGGTCATTCGGTCATTCGCACGACCCCCACACGGCTTGGGCCTGAGTATAGCATGGGAAAGTGAAACCGTACATGAAGGCTGATCCCAGGGCAGGATAAAGAGGCTCTGATGTTTCTCAAAGGCTCAAGTGAACAACATTCCAGCCAGGAGAAGACTCCCCAGACTATGCGGTAGGGTGGGGGCGTTTACAAAGAACAGGATGAGAAACGTCTCCTTCTATCTTGGGGAGAAATAGGATTCATTGGGGGATGAGGAAATGGGACATCCAGACTTTGCCTTGAATATCTCAGAGGGAAAGATAACCTTGATCACTAAGCCCAATTATTCTTTGGGAAGTGGGGGCCCATGATCTCTACTCAACCTTCTTTCTAGCTCCTCAAACAATGCCCACACAGTCAAAGCTCCCCGAGGGAGGGGAAAAAAACTCCAAGAGCTGCCACATCATGGCCATACACACCCAGATCCCCAAATACACACGGGCTCAGACCTGTGGCGATGGAAGCAGCTGTCCACGCTACAGGATGCTGGCACCAGAGAATAAGGAGCCAGAGTCAGAGCGTGTCATCCCCCAAGCCCTAGATGTAACCTAGGGAGGCTAAGGCCAGAGTCAAGGCCAAGGCTAGCCCTGGGTTGTTTGGAACATAAAGAACCCCTGCAGTTCGGGCTCTACTTACAAGTTAGAGAAGAGATGGGAACAGTTTGTGACCAGGGACAATAAAGCAATAGGGGAAAACAAATAAATATTTCTTGTCAATTTACCTATTCTTTTTTTTAACCTTTTTCTTATATTTTTTATTAGCTTACAGATTCTATCAGTATGTCTCACTTATATATTATATATATTTATATATCAGTACAATGCCACCCCAAGGGGCCCCCATGGGCTTAAATGGAGGCCTGAGGGGTGGCAGGGGCCTTCCCAACCCCACAAATGGACCATAGGACCTTTGGCCTAAATTCATACCTTCTGTCCTCTGTCCCACAGGCAGCATGGTTCTGCTGGGGAAACCGAGGCCGAAGGGGAAACAGGGAAGCTTTGGTATTGTGGGAGGACCATGTGGTTCTCCAGCAGCATTCCCAGAGGTGCTCTGATGTCACCCTGAGCAGCCCAGCCAGAGGGTGTCTGCAACAGTCAGACTCCAAAACACTTACAGAGGGACAGAGGGGAAAAATGGGGGGGGGGGGGGGGGGCTCCCCCAGGTGCCTTAGGCAGGACTTTGGGAAGTAGGCTCCTGGGATAAGCCAACATGAGGACCAAATAGGACAGGATAGGTCAGAAAGGCCCCCATCCCCCAGTAGGCTTCAAGCAGACGAGCAAGCGCAAGGCTAGTGCTGGCCCAGGAATTGGGCTGAGGGAAGGGAGTAAGGCAGTCCTGGGCATTGTCAATGCGCATGCCCAACGCATCGTGTGCCCCCCCCACAGCACAAATGCGCATGTCCGACTCACCGGGGAGCCCCACAGCGCAGAAAAGATGCCATCCTTCCTAACGAGTATGTTTCCCAAGACTGTGGGCATCACCTCTTCCTCCAAGCCAGCTTCAGTCTCCAGGAGACAAAGCAGCTATAATGCTGCAGGTGACCACGCTCTCTGTACCAGAATCTCTACGGAAGGCAGGCTGGAGCTCCCCAGGGTCACTAGAGGGCAGGTGTGCAGAAAACTCTGTACCCATAAGCTACACTCCCGGCAGGAGGCAGCTTGTCATCTGACCTGGGACCCTGCCGCGCTATAGCCCTAGCCTTCTTTGGACAGTGTGTATATGTGTATCACAGGGGACACGGACAAGCAGAGCTGTTTGTAATCTGAGCTGAGTGGACACGGGCTGGTATCGATCAGCGCGTGGGGGCACACTTATACCCCCTGCAACAAGGAGTCAGAGCAAGCACAGACCATTGGTGCCTCGGGTGAGCAAAATGTGAAAAAGTGACATCACCCCTTGATGTCATACTCTGGCCACCAGCGACCTGACCTCCAGAGGAGAAGCTCCTTCTGTCAGAGCAGGAGGGTTGGGGAGAACGAGCTCCATTGCTCCATGAAATATGGTCCCCCAAGGAGGCCTGTGTGTTCCTCGTGGGAGCTCAATTCTCTCAGAGGGGGAGGGCCCCCCAGCTAGCTGGAGAGGCTTGGGGTGGGGGGTGGCTTCCATCTATACAGGGGATTCTGAGTGTCTCTCTTCTTCCTTCCTTCCTTCCTCTTCCTCCCGCTCCCCTCCCCCCTCCGCAATTCACTTCCTTCTCCCAGCATTTGCACTTTCTTCTCTCCTTCTCCACGGGCGACCCAAAGTCCTCGTTCTGGATTTAAGGTGGTCAGGATTCACAGATCCCCTCCCCCACAAACCCCATCCCCAATGCCCTAGCCTTGGGCAAGGGCTCCAGGTTTCGTTCATCTCTTCTGGCCAGCACTCAGCATGACCTTGGAGACAAAGTTGACAATGGCAGACGCAGGCTGGTTGGGGTCAAGCTCTGCGAAGAGGTGGCAAGCGTTGTCTGTGGTGCTGCCCTGCTTCCGGGCCACGAAGCCAAAGAGCCTATCGGGTGGTGGGAGAGGATGCCTTTGTAAGGAACCTGACTGGGCTCTCCAGGCCAAGCCGTCAGGAACGCATACCTCAGGCCAGCCTGTCTTCTCCAACCCCTGTACCTCGCCCAACGTCTAGAACTGGGGCTAGCTCTTTAAAGCCAAGTCCTGAGGACAGTGCCCTGCTTTGTTTCAGGGCAGGTGACATTCCCCTGGGGAGCAGGGGTGGAAGATGGGTTTGAGTAGCAAGACTTGTTAGAAAGGCTGCAAGGAGACTGCACGGGAGGCAGGAAGAGTCCCAAGAGCTCTTTGGGGCTTTTTTCTTAGCCCTGCCCCAGCCTGAGGATTCCTACAGGACATGCTTGCTTCCTAGGTGATCAGAAAGACAAAGGATAGACTTGACTTCCCCAACTCTATCTCTTCCTCCCTCCACCTCACTCACCTCCTCTCTGTGTCTGCCTCTGCCTCTGCCTCTGCCTCTGCCTCTGCCTCCTCTGCCTCCTCTGCCTCCTCTGCCTCTGCCTCCTCTGCCTCCTCTGCCTCTGCCTCTCTCTCTCTCTGTCTCTCTCTCTCTCTCTCTCTCTACACACACACACACACACACACACACACACACACACACACACACACAACCTCCTGGCTCTGGACACTGGGAAGCCCTGAAAATAGGATGGATAAAGAACCCCACACCTGTCCCCTGCCCCCTCCACCACCAATGGGAGTGACCCAGCAATCTCTCTCCCTCTCCGCAAAACAGAGTTAAAAATATGAGAGCAGAGAACAGAATGTGAGCTCAGGGCCTCTCCCGGCCGGCATGTTGCTAATTAGAGAGAGATGGGGAAATCAGGACAGCTGGAAATGCGAATGGAAACCCCTCAGCTGGGTATGCGTGGCACCCACAGCTAAAATTAGCCAGGCCGGCTTCTGCCTGCCTGTGTGTGTCTGTGCAAGTATATACAGACAAACACTCCATTCACACCTGTGCACAGGGACACACAGCAAATGCATATTCACGTGGCACGCACGTGCATATGATGAGGAAACACACACACACACACACACACACACACACACACACACACACACACGAGCCCTGTCCTTCAAACAGCTTTATTCTCCAGACTCTGTTGCAGGACCTGAAGCTCTGTGATAATAACCAGGAGATGGTCAGGGCAGTTCTCTCTCCAGGCTGACTGACTATAGCATGACATGGTGATCCCAGTAGGGGGAGGGGCACCTCTGAGTTCCCAGAGGAGAAACGAGTAGGCCATTCTGCCTCTCTCTGCCAGGATAGACGCCCGGCCAGTTGTGCTTGCTCTGAACATTGCCATCTGACCCACTGGGAAACTCTGGCCTGTCTACCTGTCTGTAGCATGAAGAGATTCAGAGACATGGGAAGACACAGAAATATGAGGTCCCTTTTGATTCTATGAAGGTCTCAGAAGGCCGAGGCACCTTCCTTTCCCTCTGGAGTAGATCCCTAGCTGGTTCTCTCTATTCCCAAGCAAGATGTTCTCTCTTTGGCCTACTCTGGGTACTTCTGGCCTCTATTTTTTTTTTTTTATTCAACAACTAATAGACCCCACCCTGTCCTCAGAAACCTACAGTCTAAAAGTTATACAGTCCCCTCCCTGAACCTCTGAACCCATTTCTAACTACCCAAAATACACCTGTCCATTTTTAAGTAGTCTTTCTTTCCACAAATCCTTCAGACTCCATGCCTAGACACATCTTTGTTATCATGAAGATGCAGGCTATATTCTCTTTCTCTTCATCTCAGAGGACTTGGCACGAAGGCCCTTATCAGACCCCCAGCCTAGAGCCCAGCCCTGTTCCCGCTTTCCCCACAGAGTATAATGGCCAAGCAGCTGGGTGCAGGGAAAGCTCACTTACTTAGCAGGGGCGCCTCCTTCTGTCTTCATCCACCTGTGGAGAAAAAAAAAATGCCCACAGTAAGTCAGTTGTCTCTCTCAGGAGCCCTGCCAGGGGAAGGCAGAGGAGCTCCCATTCAAGGAGACCCAGCCCCCAAGTCACACGGAGGATAATCCAAGTGGAGAAGATGTTGCAGCCCTCTTCCCATGTGGAGAGGAGACAGCAGAGCAAGTAGAGGTGAGCAATGAAGTCTATGGGAAGTCACCAGGGCTGAGGAGGAGACTCGAGCGGTTGCTACGACGGCGGTAATGGCTGTCACTGCCCAGGACACACCAAAGCTGTGGCTAAGGCAAGAGCACACAGGCACACAATACACACACACTTCAGGGTGCATAGAGCAAAGGTGCCTAGAAGACACTTACTTTCTTTCTTGTGGGTCCAGGTCACAGAAGGTGACAGTGTTGAGGGGGTAGTGTCGTCTAAAGAAGAGCCTGTGACAAAGATATATCAGAGGGCCAGAGTGAGTGTGGGAGTAACTGCTTTGTCACACCTGCCGCCCGCTAGCTACAGGTCAAGCCGACTTCCCATTACTGTGTCCATCATGGGTTCACAAAGCCTCTTCTTATGAATATGATGGCCCAAGGTCCTTATACCAGGACGTAAGCTCCACATGGGGACACAGAGAGGTGGCATAGGATCATGTCCCACATGCCCGGACTGCTAGGGGCTGGGGAGGGAACTGGCACCAAGAAATGATAAATGGGGAACTCTGGAAGGGGAAGGGAATGGGCTGGAGAGGGGGAGAAGGAGAGATGGAGAGAGAGGGCACAGTGTGAAAACTTCTACTATTTAGATCAAGGCCTTTTCTTCAGCTGTGTTATGTGTGCTCAAAGCAGGCCACTCTTAAGAAGTGTAGATGGTGGATGTATGTTGGATTAAGGAATGCGTACATGCACACACACACACACACACACACACACACACACACGTATGAATAGTTAAGTGAGTGGCTAGATGTATAAATGGATGGATGAAAGGGGGGATAAGTTGGGGAATGTATGGATAAGTTGAGGAATAGGTGGGTGGGTGGATAGACAGATGGTTGAGTAGGTGGGTAGGTGGGTGGATGGACAAGTGGGTGGGTGGAGGACAGATGGGAAGGTGGACGGATGCATAGGTGTATAGGTAAGCAGTGGGTACAGGGATAGCAAGAACATGAAGGAGGGCTTACTTTCTTTGATTGTCAGTCAGTGTGATGCCTTGGGCAGAGACCTTGAAGTGAACAATGGTGGCAGCTGGTGTGGGGTCAGCAGCCAACGTCTCAGATGTGGCTTTGGAAATGGCCTGTGGCCCGGTGAGTGACTCCATATCCACAGAGTTGATGAAGAGCACATTGCAAGCTGGAAGAAATGGAGCCGAGAGAGTCACAGGGGCTAGAGTGGGTGGGGACAATCCCTCAGAGCCACCGTGCAGAGGCAGGTGCAGACAGAAATGGAATCCGACAGAGAATTCCAACTTGCACCTGCGGGAGGGGACAGGGCTGGGGGTGGGACAAACAGGTCCGGGCATCCGTCCTATCTCAGGGGGACACTTACCTGCTCCTTGCTTCAGCAGGTCAGTGGTTGAGTTGGCAGGGCCTGAGTTATCTTTTGATTCATCTGTGGGGTCTGAAACAAAAATTCAATTAGTAATTAAAACCCTACAGTAATTTAAACGAGTCTGGCTGGGCCTGAGGCAAGCACTGCACATGCTTCCTGCCTGCAATAGATCCTCTTTCACAGTGGGTCTTGGCAGTCAGTGATGTGTATGTAAGAGGATACCAAGGCCCCAGCACGCTGCTGGGACCCCCTAGAGTCCAGAAGAGCTGGGCTCAAATCCCCACCGCAGTCAGTAACTGCTAAGCGTCTCTGAAATGACAATGACTGTGACGGTGCCCTGGGATCTCCAGAAACCCAGCCTGTGACAAAGAACAACAGGGGATGGCGGGCATTTCATCTTACACCAGTGTGTCTTTGTATGAACCAGTGAGTTGACTGAATCCAACACAGCACAAACTATCGCACTGAGATGAGTTAGAGTCAACGCATACCACTTTATTATAGGCCATGTAGAACATGTGTTTTACTTCAACTGTACTTTAACAAGAAACTTTTAAAGATGGCAGAAAATCGGAATGTGGCATGTGCCTTTAATCCCAGAACATTGGGGACTGAGGCAGAGTATTGTGACAGCCTGGTCTTTATAGCATGGGGGTGGGGGCATTAAAAAAAAAAAAAAGGAGGAGGAAAGGGAGGAGGAAGGAGAATTGAGGGATGCTTGTATCAGTGCTTCTACAGTTTGTTACACAGGTGCATTAGGATACAGATTTCTGGGCCTAGTCTGCAGCTCTATTGCATTGCTTTCTGATCTTTGGGGCTTGACCTTGGGTCCCACGCATGCAGGTAAGTGCTCTGCTGCATCTGTCTGTGGCTACATCTCAACTTCTCCTTTTTGTCTTTTTATTCTGAGATCTCTGTGTTGCCCAATGGAACCTAAACTCACCCTGCAAGCCAAAGCGGGTCCTGAACGTGTGATCTACCTAGCTCAACCTCCTAAATTGGTTAGGCCAAAAGTCTGAAGCCCCAGGCTTGGCTCTGACCCAGAGGTTCTGACAAATTTGAAAATATCTGCCTTTTAGCAAGTTCCCAAAAGAAGCAGCTTCAGGCGCTGTGTTCTGAGATGCGCCAGTTTATATGATTTAAATATTAGCCAGTTTTTGTAAGTTCCATGCAAATATAATTGAATTAGTGTCTAAATTATGTGGTTACTAATGTTATTGAAGTTGCATTTGAACCTTTAAGCTAATAATGTTGGTCAATGGTTATTAATAATTCAATGTGTCAAGCTGGATGAGTAGACATGGTCAACTGACACTCGAAGTCTCTCTCATGTACCAGGATATAATCCTGTGTCCTCTCCCCCGCTTCTCAGCTGTCCCCTGGGATGAGGCCTGTCCTGAGAATTCAGTGTGGATTTTTTAAACCACCAGAACAATCTGGCAAATCAATTAACTGGTGTTCTTGGAGTTAAGCTTTTTAATGAACATTTCCTTCCCCCTCCCCCATTTTTAATAGACAATGTGGGAGGGGGTCCCCTGTATCATCTCTGCCCTGGCTCCATTCTGGGCAGACAGCATGAGGGGATATATCCTACCTCGGCTTGGAATGACCAGTTTACAGGGCAGGGCCAGTGGGATGACCGAGTGCTGATAGACCAGGGCAGAAAGGGAACCTGTGGGGAGAGACAACCAGGCAGAGTGACTAAGAGAGACTGGAAAATGGACAGCTCCATGTCATCTCAGTATCTGCCCAACGTTTTCTTTCTGGCAGTGTTGGGGCTCAAACCTGCGACCTGAGCCCCATCCTAGCCTCCGGCTTCTTCATCACCACCCCACTTTCCCACCCCAGCAACAGAACTGAAACCCTGTCCCCTTTACACTGGGAACTAGCAGGGAACCGAACTACTGTCCTAGACAGCCGTGTCCCCTAGGTCCTTCTAGGTACAGAACCCCCATCAGAACGGTGCAGTAGGAAAGCTGTGACATCAAATCCCAGCTCTGTTGCTTATCTAGGGAACTAAGTGGCACTTACACAGTCTTCATGTGCAAAATGGGGAGAGTGACAGCTACCAGGCAGGATTGCTGCTAAGGCACCAGAATATCATAACAACTAGATAGTGACTTCCACATAGTAGCGGTCTTTACTGCTGCTATTTTAATGTACTGACAGTCCATCAACTGAGCAGAACAAATACAGAAAGGGAACTAACTGGCAGAGAGGAGGAGCCACAGGACACAGTATGTAACTAGAAAGTGCGGCCGGGTTTCAATAAAACATTATAAAAACAGAAGTTGTTCCTTCCTTCTGCCAAAGCCACACCCAGGAGGACTGGCAGCAGCAAGATAGAAAGAATTTGTGTCAGACGCCCCCGAGGACTGGAACAGAGAGCGTAATGACAAGCCAGGATGCTCACCAAAGTTTGGCTCATTGGGACAGCCTTTGAGTTTGACTCCTCTTGGCCCCGTCTCGATCAGAAAGTGCCTCACCAGCTCATGGGTCATGTCTCCTGGATTGAAGAAAGAAGAAGAAACAGAATTGGTCACTCATTGTTATAGCACCCTCCCGCCACCTCCCCCCCCCAACACTGTCTCGTGACTTCTGCGGTGTATAGGATGAGATGGGAGAAAGGGAACACTGAGACAAGGTGGCCAGAACCCTGTGGGATGAGGATCACCATTCATTCCTGGGGCTTCTCAAGGCCCAGCCCTGCTGAATTAGGACCCTGTTCAGTACCCAAGGGTCTGAAGAAAGCAAGAAGCCCCAGACACAGTCCCAGCTTGGCAAGGAGACAGCTCTACCTTTCTTGCCCTGCTGAGAGATGGTTGGCGGGGGTGAGGACACTTTCATGGCCAGGCCATAAGCCCCTCGGAAGGAGTGGCTGTCCCGGATGATGAAGGCCCCTGGCTCCTGATCCTTCAGGAGTGCGATGGCTGAAAGGAGAGAATACAGAGAGAAGAGCCATCGAGAAACCATCAGCACTGACTTAGCTTGAGTCCCTTGGACCTGGAAGACTCTCTTCTCTCTCGAAGTGACATTCTTTGATGTCACGATGTAAGGAGGCACTCCTGTGGGCCCTCCTGTACCAAGCAAAGCACATGTCTCGGATGATGATGACCAGAGACACCCAATGTTGGAGGCCATGCTATCTGCAGCCCTTACCCAGCACGGCCTCACAACAGGAAGCAGACAGTATGTGAATGGTGACTGGAACTGGTCTGTAACTTCATTTGCAAAAAGAGAGTGAACCTGTAGGCCCTCCTTGATGGTCCTTATCCCATAACCAGACATCCTGGAGTGAGCTTCACCTTCAGGCCTAATTCCAAACTTGGTTTTGTTTATTTTTTTCTGAATAACATCATCATCATCATCATCATCATCATCATCATCATCATCATCATCATAATCATCCATATCATAGTTTCAGATGCTCTTGGCTGGCCTTTTACTTTGCCTGGGAAAACCAAGTCTTTGCCAGACCCCTCCAAGGCTCTGCTCCTGACACATACATACCCCCCTTCTACACAGGTTTTTCCTATCTGACTGATCCCAAGCTCGTCTCTGGAATCACCACCTACTGCAAAAAAGGAATGAGTTCTCTTGCTCAAGGCAGACATGGAAAGCAGGAGTCTAGGATGTCTTCTGATGGACCACTAAGCCAACAATGACGTCCCCCAACTCACCCTGCTCTCTGGAGATCTCAGGCTTGTACCAATACTTGGAAGTGTCCTGGACAAACTTCACTTTAGCCCGTATCTCTGGACTATTGTCTAAGGGAAGAAACAAAGGGAGTTTTACAGCTGAGTTGCATGAGCCCCAAGAAGTTGACACCCCAACACCCAGAACCTACAAATGTGGTCTCATTGAAAAGAGGGTCCTTGCTAATACAATCATATTTAGACAAAGGCATGAGCCCTCAGACTGGGATGAGCCCTCATCCAATCGGACTAGTTTCTTTCAAGGTGGAAAAGAGACAACAGACACATGGGGACTGTACCAGGTGAAAATGGGAACATCTGTAAGTCAAGAGACACAGGAGTATAGAGATGGTCTGAAAGCGGTATTCTGTCAGAGTCCCTGCCAATATCTGGGTTTTGACCTCTGGCCTTTGCTATGGCAGAATTTACTTCTATTATTCTAAATCTACAAGTGTATGTCAGCCCCAGAAAATAAACCGGAAAGCTGGATCCTGAAACATCACAGAACATGGCGGGAAGTACCCAGCAGCCCTCTCCCACAGTCAGCCTCCTGCCAGGCACAACCATTGCCTGGCCATTCTGTGTTAAAGGACTTGGCGAGGCGTCCATTGAGCTGGTGAAAACCCCTTCCCCATCCCGTTCCCTGCACCTAGAAGATTCTGAGCACATCTTCCCCACTTCCTTCCCACAGGTTGTCACCTCTCTAGTCCCTTCTCCTCCGTCTACCATCCATGAGCAAGGGCAGGAAGACCTACACCTCTCTCTGTGGCCTATCCCCTCTTGACCCCACACTGAAAGTGGCATTCTACATAAGTAGGGTCACAAGTTCCTCCTATCCTCCAACATCTTGACCAGGGAGTGGCCAGTACTCTAGTGGTCATCCTCAAGGTTTCACACACAGCCAGATGATATCCCGACCCAGGGACTTTGTAGACCATAGCCTCTTTCCCAGAACATAAGATTATAGAGGGGTTTGGACAAGATTGAGTACAACTCTGGCATTTCCCTGGAACATGTCATGCTCCTTCATCCTCCTCTCAGTGCTGGGCCTATAGGTGAGTGTTACTGAGCCTAGTTCCTTATCTTATCTTTGTGCTCTGAGCCTCCAAGCTCAACCTTGGTTCTTTATAAAATATCTAACAGATCATTATGAATCGTAACCACTGAACCACACGGTGGACTGTTAGAACTTAGTCTTGCTTTCTAGTAACTTTGGCACAAAGCAGGAAAAAGCAAAGGGGCCCTGAAGAAGGAAAGTGGGAAATCCACTTTCACAGTTCTACAGTTCTCTGTGTGAGAGAGAAGCAGGGGACGCAGTGTCGAGGGCGCTAAAATTAGGAGAGAAGGAGCCTGCAGTTGCAGCTAAGAACCCTGGTTCTCATGAGCACCTGGGCTCCATCTCCAGTGGCCTGAGGGGACTGAGCTCCTTTCCCAGGCCTTGCAGCTAGAGAATGCATCTGCTGCAGGCGCCTGGCCCTCCTCTGAAGCTCAGCCATGGTTGATCTAGGGAGCTGTCAGAGGCGACTGCAATCCTGTGTGTCTTCCTGTGTTGACTCCAAAGGCTATTTTAAGTAGGCAAGATGGTGGGAAACAGGAAGTGTCCTAACTCCTAGAAACTTCACATCCTTCAAGGATCGGGGCTGGGAACCAGATGTCCCTAGTAGGCGGCAGGAAGCAGGGGAGTGCAGGGTCACTCTAAGTGTCCCAGCTTGGAAGGACCTGGGAAAGACACAGGTCACAGAGCCTGGGTGCCTTAGGTCCACCCCAGGCTGTTGATAATTTTCTGCATCTGCCTTGGATACAGGAAGCTCCGGGGTCTCTGCACATAGGGTCTGGTTGGGAAAATGTGGATCACCTGAAGCTTGAACTTGTTTGTTTGGAGAATAAATAGCTCCATGGAAGCAAAGACACCAAGAGTAGACTTGGGTGAAGAACTTCTCCTGTGAGGACCAAGTCTGTTTAGACTCTGCTGTGCTAAAAACATCTCACCCTTCGCTTTCACTCTGTCCCACCTGCCCATCTGGCCCACTGTTCACTGATGCTTGGGGCTGACAAATGGTATAGTGGTCAGCGGAGTCTCACAGTTCTGTTAAAGCTATACTATCTCTCAAAATATGAATATATGCTGAAGATGTTCCCATCTCACACACACACGCGCGCGCGCGCGTGTGTGTGTGTGTGTGTGTGTGTGTATGCACGTGCCACAACCTGCATGTAGAGGTCAGAGGACAACCTTGGGTGTCACTCCTTGCCTGCCACCATGTTTGAGGCAGGGGCTCTTGTTCGCTGTTACATGTGCCAGGCTAGCTGACCTATAAGCTTCTGGAGAATGTCCTGTCCCCACCTCCCATCCCGACACAGGAGTATCTGATTATAAACACACACTCCTGCGTTCAGTTTTTACATGGGTCCTAAGGATCCAAATTCAGGTCTCATGTTTGTGCAGCAAGTGTTTCACCCAATGACCCATCTCTTCCGCTCCTCGGGGGACAGTATGGGCCTGGATCGGAAGTCAGCTCAGCCAC
>JADRCD010233839.1:0-10011 GCA_019843815.1 Montemys delectorum | reverse complement strand
GTGTGTGTGTGTGTGTGTGTGTGTGTGTGTGTGTGTATGCATGTGCCACAACCTGCATGTAGAGGTCAGAGGACAACCTTGGGTGTCACTCCTTGCCTGCCACCATGTTTGAGGCAGGGGCTCTTGTTCGCTGTTATATGTGCCAGGCTAGCTGACCTATAAGCTTCTGGAGAATGTCCTGTTCCCACCTCCCATCCCGACACAGGAGTATCTGATTATAAACACACACTCCTGCGTTCAGTTTTTACATGGGTCCTAAGGATCCAAATTCAGGTCTCATGTTTGTGCAGCAAGTGTTTCACCCCATGACCCATCTCTTCTGCTCCAAGAACACTCCTCGGGGGACAGTATGGGCCTGGATCGGAAGTCAGCTCAGCCACCAGGTAACTGTCCAATGACTGCCAATCACGCAATAGGAACTCTGTGAGCCTTAGAGTGTTCCTGTATCAAACAAGGATAACAATTCCTACTTCTGCAGTGGGTGGGAGGATTAAATGACTCCTTAGCTGAGGCTGCCACACAGCATGTGCTCAATAGGAGGCTGTGACAGTGACGGCCATCCAAACAACAGACTCTTCCCTCTTATTATTCTGTCCTCTTCAACCGGCACACCGTCATCACAGCACCCCTGTGTTAGCCACGCTTTAAAAATACAGCTCCCACTACAGGCAAGGAACTCAGGCCTACGAGTCCATGACCCACCCACAGCCATCTGCCGAGGGATGGCTGGGACAGACATCCTAACTTTTGGGCAAATAGAAATGTAAAAGAAAGGACAGACCTGGCATCGAGTATTTGGAAAAGTCCGGAAGCGTATGAGAGAAGGAGACGGTGCTGCTCCCATTGGGACTGGCCATGCCATTGGCGACAGGCGAGGAGGACACTTTCCCATTGATGGTGGCATAGTTGGGGAGGCTGCCTGCCCGGTCTCCCACTGACATTCTCCGCTTCTCTGGTAAGGCTGGTGTGGGGCTCCCCTGCCGGAAGGCAGCTGAGTCTGGCGAGGGTGAGGTGGCAGGGCTGCTCAGGCCAGGGTAGTAGGCAGGAGAGACAGGGAATGATGGTGTGGAAGGAGCCTGGTAGCCAGAGGCACTGCTTTGCCGGGACAGTGTTGGTCTTCGGTCCTCAGGGGTAGAGTAGCCACCATAAGCTGCATGCCGGTCCAAGCTGGGGCTTCCAGGAACCACAGATCCAGACCCACCCAGGTGCCGGCCCAAGTTGGGGCTCCCCGGGCTAATGACTGCATTGCCATGGAGACTGGAGGCCAGATTCCCTTGGTGGGCCCCAGGGTGTCGACCCAGGCTGGGGCTTCCTGGAGTGGTGACCACACTGCTGTGGAGGCCTGGAACTTGATGGCTTCCCACTGGGTGCCGGCCCAAGCTGGGGCTTCCAGGAGTGGTCACTGCACTGGCTGGGTGGCCAGAAACCACATTACCATGGAAACCTGGACCGGATGGACCCATCACCTGCCGGTGGCTCAAACTGGGACTACCAGGGGCAGCCATGGTGGGGTTGATGGCCCGCCGACCAAAACCAGGACTAGGTGGAGTGTTGGTACCCACTGTCCTGTGCCGTGCCTGCGGGCTCCCAGGTACCATGTGGACGCCGGCCGCACTGAACTGTGGCTGGCCTTGGCTTTCTGGAGAAGAGCTGAATGGTTGAAGGGAGTAGTCAGGGCTGCTGTAGCTGCTGCCACCAACAGGGACCGGCGAGGAGCTCTGATAACTCAGTGCTGCAGGGCTCGGCTGCCCCAAGCTGCCTGAGCGGATGCTGGAGTCCAGCATGGGCTGGATGGGTGTCCGGGGACCCTGGTCACTGCTCCCTGCTGATGGGAAACTGCCCACGGAAGTGCTGGGGGGGGGGGGAGAGGGAGAGAGAGAGAGATGACAGGTAGAAAGGTCAGTGTGTGATATTTAATAAAGGGTGGACTTTGGCTGAGTGGCCAGCATCCTTCAACCACTAAGAACAGTAAGAGCTCCACTCAGTGAAGAGGAAGTGGACGCTTTTAGACATTCCATAATGGAACCATCAGAAGAAGAAACAGAGGGTCAGAGAGATTAAGGAGTAAGTTCAGCATCACAGGGGTCTAAAAGGCAAGCTTTCAATTCTGCTGCATCTGACTCCAAAACTCAAACTTTTTTTACTGACCCACCAATCATAGCAAAGCCATCGCTAAGGAAACTAAAGGCAGCTGTCCTAGTGTAAGCCCTTAGCGCCACAGAAACTCAATGGAGATGGTCCAATCACTTGACTCTCTTCCTAATAGGGGCCAACTTGACTCCATTTCTCTGGGTATTTTATCATTTCCTCGGAGTGCTAAAATTGGCCTTTCATTCCTGGGTGACTCCAAAAAGCAAAACAAGAAAAAAAAATCACACAGGGTAGTACCCCAAATTAGGAGACTTCAGGTTATTGGGAAGTCTATCTTTAGCACACACCTTCAAAATCCGGTCACTAATGGCACAAGCATGAGGCTCCTGTTCAGGCACAAGCTGGTAAACCCAGGACTTGGTTCATGTATGTGATGGAATAGAACAAGGTTGCCCAGAGACCAGGGGAAGCAGCCACTAGAGGGAAGTGGCAAGCAGCAGATGCTTCGCAGCCCCAGGGAAAGAAAGGTCTTTACAGAGCTAGGGCCCCAGGTAGAAGAGGCTGTGCTCCAGGACCAGCAAGAGACAGGGACAGGGAGAAGGCCAAATGAACATTCTATAGATAAACTAGACTGGGATGAGGGGGAGCTGCAGTAGGCTGCACCACGCTGCACAGAGGCGAAGGACGGTAATAAGAGTGGGGGTCCTGTGGTGGAGCTCTAGAGCGTCTGGAAGGAGCCAGCTGAGTGCAGAGGCCATATGAGGAAAAAGCCAGGGGAATGAGAGAACCTGGCTCCTACCACCACCCTACCCCTGGCGCAGGTGGCCTTCACCTTGGACTGAGTGTGAGTGTGCGCCATGGAGGGTTAAAAAAACCAGGGTCCAGTGGGACCGTCTCTGCTCATCTCTTGGCAGCCTGAGCAGGGCTCGGGGCTGGGCCAGTGTGGGTATGAGCAGCAAACTGACCCCAGCAAAGGAGGAAAGCAGGAGTCTGGAGGCCATGCGGATCCCAGCCCCCAGGACAGTAGGCTTCAGGAGAGACAGGGGGCAGGATCTCCCCCATGGGGGAGACTTGTATTTAACCAGCTTCGTCCTCCCCTGCTGGGTATTCTGCCTCTAGACCTAGTCCAAACCCATCTCAACCTCTCTCTCTCTCCCTGTGTCGCTTTCACACCGTGACACAGAGTCTTGCTCTCACCACCCATCCTCGAAGCCTCCTGTGCACCCCAAGCAGGAATTCTTCTGAAGGGTTGCCCTCTCCTACCCAGCCCTGGGGATCCCAATCGCTCCCTGTCTGGCTCACTCCGATGGATCCCAGTAGCATCTATCCATCTCCAAGATGCATCTCCCTGGTGGGTTCCATGCTCTGAGCTGCCCTCCTGCCTACATCATGCACCCTAGTCCTCTGTCCCTCTGAGCTATATCTTCATCCCAAGGCATCCTGCCATCCTTCTGGGCTCCTGCTGTACAGCACCATCCTTTAAAATACACACACACACACACACACACACACACACACACACACACACACACCACACTTCCCTGGCGAGAAGCAACTGCCCCTGCTTTGTGCTCCAGGTACTCTGTTTCTGGTCCATGCTATACACAGGTAGCTCCTGTCTATGTACAGCACTCAAGCCTGAGGAATGGAGGGGAGGGGGGATGTCCAGACACATACACTTGTAAGTTGAAGCCTGTTTCTGCTACTGCTCAGCTACCGCCCCTTTGAGCCTCGGTTGCCTCTTCTGAGAAATGGGACCAGCAAATCTTAATTCTTAAGACTGCAGCAGAAAGCAGATGACTGCCCGGGGGGGTTTGAGGAAGGCAGCCTGTTGCCTGGGGTGAGGAGGAGTTTAACAACAGGAAGGACTGACTGCTCACTGGTCCCTTTCACTCAGGTGGAATGAAGCACAGCCTGGGAGCCTTGCTCATCACCTCACTCCCTTAAGCTGGGTACTTAGAAATACTCTCTCCCTAAGCCTGGAGAAAGTGCCTTCGAAGTGTAGCAGTCTCCATGAGATCTTGCCTATCCTCAGTCTAAGCAGATCCCAGAGACCTCAGGCCCATATTCTCACCCTGTGCCTCCCCATTCCCGGCTTACCTGTCAGCGCTGAGGATGGGGCTGCTTGTGGAGAGGGGGCTGGGGGAGACAAAGGAGCCCCCTGGGGTCCCGTTCCTCAGGGGTGTCTCGTGTCCATAGGCATGGGCAGCTGGTGCGCTGAAACTCTTAGGCTCAACGTCCTGAGCTCGAGGCCCTGCCACTGCTGTCCTCGCCACGGACTCCACATAGCTCCGGGGCTCTAGAAAGGAGAGACAAAGAATGAGCATAGGTATGGTAGGAATCCACTCACCCTACCAGGCCTCACAGCACCTCCAGAGTCCAGCCTGAGAAAGAGACAGCATGGAAACCCTCCCCAGGACATTGGGGTGCTTTACTGAGGCTCCTGCTTGCCCTTATTCCCCAGCCTGAGGGGAGCTTTAAGGAGCACTGGCTTTCTGAAACCTCTGCTTCTCTAGGCTCTGCCTCTGCAAAGGGCCTCCAGCTCTTTCCCCCTAAGAACCCAGATGCCTGTCCAAGGCTGGCCTCCCCTTTGAATCCTTATTTCTGCCCTGTCCTATCAAGATCCCCAGATGCTCTGGCTTCTAGAGCAGCCCCGAAGCCATCACCTTGGTCCATATCTCGGGATAGCACCCAGCTTGCCCATCAAGCAATACTCAGTCCAGCTACTGCACTGCCCCTTCCTGCCAAGACACCCCACCCACGTCCGCACAACACACTCAACATTCCCCGGAAGACTGATATGGAGAACCCCGTGCCTGGATGGAGCCAGACACTCTGTGTCCAGTATGGTACAAGTGACATGCCAGGCCCTGTACAGATGGGTTTCATGCACAGTATCCCCCAGCTCGTGTTCAGAGTAACATTAGTGACACAAAGGCCATTTGACAGATGATGAGACTAAGGCCTGAAGAGTAAAATGACTAGGCATGTTGGACCCAGGCTCCCATGGCCTCAGAGGCCAGCCCTGAATTCAGCCCCATGCAAATTAGACCAAGGATCAGTGTTCTGGGCTTCTCCAGGGACATTATCATATGGAGGAGGCAGATGTCATGGCTACAACCTAAAATCCTGCCACCATCTTTGTTGCCCCAGAGGGATAAGATCTGAGCACAACTGCCTCGCTGCCACAACCATAAAATTCACCAATGCCAGCCGGGGAAATGCTGCCAACATGGGAGAGCCAGGCCCTGTAGCCCTTGAGGGCCAGGACTAGGGACCTAAGTAGGAGAGTCCCTCCCTGGGTTCCTCAGGACAGGTGGATGAAGGAAAGTTGAGACAAATATGGAATAGCTTGCTCCCTCAACTGGAGGAAAACCTGGCTTGAGAAGGAGGGAGTTACCCGAGGTGTTGAGACCACACTCCAGAAGAGGCTCCCCACCATCCACACCCACCCCAGAGCTGCAGGAGCAGCCACCTGGGCACACAGAGCTGGAGGTCAGCTTGAGGGAAGAGCAGGCAGAGCCTCCCGAGAGCGGCTCAGGCCTCCACCACACTACACAGGCCAACCTGACAGGGAAGGTTTGAACTTTGGCCTCTCCAGGCCCTGGTACTGTGGAGGAGGAAATGCTGTGACACAGAATTGGTCAGATTCTCTGCAAATAGCTTAGGTGGGAGAGTCAGATGGTCTCTCCCAGTCAGCTGACTCTCTGTCGCAATTGCTCAAGCCAGCCGACATGCATGACAGAGCCTTCGAACAGCAGCTGAATGAACGGGCACAGCTGTCTGCCACAGAATTCTCTTTAGGCAGCTAGGTAGCAGGTGACTTTGTCAGTGGCCAGAGTGCTGACTCTGATCTAATCTGTCCCCTCAGCCCCAGAGAACAGGAGCAATTTGCTCAGGACACAAAGCCAGCCTATGGCTGTGCCTAGCATCATGTCTCCAACCTCACAATATAGGTACTGGCTGGCCTAAGGGGACTCACAGTCTCACGGGCCAACAACACATGAGCCCGAGAAATGCCAGATCGACAGGGTCACTCGTAGTGGCAAGACCAGCCAAGAGCCGTGTGAGGTTAATAAGATTTAGAGAGTGTAAGTACCCAGCCAGTGTGGGGCAGAGGTGGCATAGGTACCCAGGCAGATAGTCTTCCAGCCAGCTGTTACTCACAGGTCATAAGACCATCCAAACTTGGGAAGCCAGTGGCCTGTCCCTCCCTATCCCTGCCATTCCATCTGAACATTCCCCAGGCTCCCCTGGGTGCTCAGCACAGCTCCACTTGCTTCCCCATGACACATAGCCATCCTCTCACCCAGAGAGCCCTGTAACCCACAGCCATCACTTGCCTGGCAAGGGCTCCGGCACCGGCCACAGCACCTGGCCCAGAGGCCTCTGTGTGTGTCAAACACAAATTCAGAGCCACATGACCCTCCCTCCCAGCCCCACCCAGACATCACCTTGCCTACAAAGTCAGACCCAGTCCATGCACTCTGCTGTCATTACTCTTTGAAAACCAAGTTGAAACCTACACTGGTGGCACACTGACCTTCCTTCCTTCCTATGCTCCCCCACTCCACCCTTATCTGCATCCCAGGGGCCATATTTCACCTGTTTTCCCCAGGCCTCTTGCTCTATGACTCCAGATGGCTTTGGCCTTTGGCTGGATTGGTTGGGTCTTTACTGGCAGGGAAGGGAGGGAGACAGGGAGACAGGGAAACTAGGAGGGAGAGGATGAGGTTGTAACCCATCCTCTATTTATCCCCAGCTGTACTGGTTCCTTCTGGGTGGGCAGAGACAGCTCCTGCTAAGGAGCCCACAGGACTCTGCACCCTCTCTAGTTCGCCCACGCTTTTCAATCACCTACGGGAACGAAGCATGGGCTTCTGCCAAGACCTCAACCCACACGTTAGGTAAGCAGCACACGCTAGGCTAAATTCTCGTTTTAAAAAGCCCATATTCTGCCAACAGGAAGCTAAGAGAAAGCCCACAGTAGGAACAGAGTCACGCCCAGTCAAGCTAGGTAGTAACTGTTCCGGCTGAGTGCCTCCTGGGCTCCATTTCCCTGTCAGTGTGGGATAAAAACACTCACCTGCCTAGGATGGAGGCATGTAGAAGGGACAGGTCCTTGGTAATTCTGGTTGGTTTCACACTGGTCTTTGACCTTAACCTCCCTCCACCCTTGCACATTCCTTGCCTGGAGTGGGGTGGGGGATGGTGGTCAGAACTCCTCCTCCTTTTCTAGTCTCCTAGGGAGCAGCTGACCCATAGGCCACCAAGCAGGGGAGGGCAGGAAAAGTGGAGCCAGGGAGGGTACTTCATGGAGAACATTCCAGAGCCCAAATTCATTCCAAGTGGTTGTTGGCGGCTGGGAGCAATGGGATACGATGGTGACTTACTCCTCAGCCAGGGACTACCTGCTTGTCACCTCACTCACTGGGGGGAGAAAAAAAAAACTTGAGCTAGAGTAAAAAGGCCAGTACTGCCCACTCTGATAATATGAAGACATATAGGGGTGGGGAGAAGGGCTCTATGCTATAACACTTGCCTAGCACACACAAGGCCCTAGGATCAATCCAGCTCACAAAACATACATACATACATACATACATACATACATACATACATACATACACAAAATATTAAGGACATGGTGGTGGAGAAGGAAGTGAAGAGATCCCATGAGCCCCAGATCTGGAGCTAGCATTAGTTTTGGGACACGTGTATCCCCTCTAAGCCCCCAAGCACCTCTGCCTCATGGTAAGGTTCCTGCCTTCCTTGGGTACCTCACTCATCCTTAGATCCTCAGTCCCTAACACAAGGCGGGTGCACGGTAGGAACTGGACAACTCTGAACCAGGTCACCTGTTTTGATGCCTCCAAAAGAGCATCACCTAGAATCTCAGAGGCATCAGCATTCCCAGAATCAATGTCTTCCTTTATGTCAAATCTGTCCCCATGGTTCAGACAGAACCAGCACAAAAAGCCTTCTTAGATCCACTGTGGTGAGCTGTCTTTCCCTCCTTCCCGCTCAGGAAAGAACCCTGTTCAGATGTTCAGGTGCCCCTTGGACTATGTGTACTCACTGGAAGGGGCAGCCCCCACATGTCAAAATGATAAAGATTCTCAACTCTGCCCCTGATCCCTATGGGCCTGACAAGCCATCAAATCTGTCTTGTTAATAAAATGGAGTCTATACTGCCTAACTCTCAGCTCTGCTGTGAATAGTAAAAAAAATAATGCGACATTGACCCCGCCAGGCCTGTTTGACCTTCCTCTAGGCCACATGCACAAGCACCATGCACAGGTTCTGGGCACCGGTTTTATTGGCTTTTTTTAAGTTTCTAGGGGGAAACAAACAAGCGGGGGACCTGGGAAGATGGCTTCGTGGGTGAAAAGCTTGCTGCTCAGAGATGAGGACCTGAGTTTGAACCCCATCACCCACACAGAGGCTGGGAGCAGTGGTGAGTGTCTGCAATCCCAGCACCAGGAAAGAAGGGAGATGGAAACAGGGGGGGGGGGGGGGGGGGTTCCTGGAGTTCAGTGGCCAGCCAGGTTAGCCAAAATGATGAGATCCAGGTTCAGCAAGAGACCTTGTCACAGAAAACAAAGTGAGGTGTGGCAGAGGAAGACATCCCACATTAACCTCGGGCTTTTACACACATGAGTGAGTGCATGCTCTTACACACACATACACGCACACACGCACACTCGAGTACACATACATACATACACATACACACATGCACACATGCACATGCACACACACACACTGGTTATGGCATATGAGCCTAGAGCCCATGTATGCCATTTCCCCCTTCTCTACCAGGCTATTGCCATCCCACATGCGTGTCCACACAACACTGTTACTTCTTTAGCCTAAGGTCTCAGAAAGCTATGTTCCCTCCTTTCAAAATGTTCCATACACGATTCTTATTCACTTGGTAAAAATGGTCATGAGATTAAGAAGCACAGCTTATCTCCCCAGAGCCTGGCCTGCTGCCTGCTGCAGAGCAGGCACACAGAGCAGCAATTGACTCCAGGCCTCAATGAAGAAAAGAATGCACAAATAGAATAAATGCCATCTAGTCCAGTGGCTTGAACAGAGCAAACATCTCTCAAGTTCTTCCTTCCCCAGCTGAAGAATTCTGCCACTGATGCTTTCTCCTCACAAGCCTCTCTTTCTGAATTTCCCATCAAAGTGTCTGCAGGGACTTCAAGCACAGCTTCCAAGGGTCAACAAAGACTGTTGCCTGGGCTGACCCAGGAGGTGGCAGCGCCTGAGTTAGGAAATGTGGAACCGGTAGCTCGGCTTTAATCCTTGTCCTTACCACCCACTCCTAAGCTTGAAGCCCAGGCTACTGAACCTGGAAACGGGTGCGCTTAGACAAGGCCTTTGACTAGGAAACAGGAGGCTCAGCAGTGCAGTCTGGCCCTGCTGCCTCTCGGCTGTGACCTTGGGTGGGTCCCACACCCCCACCGTAACCCGGACCTTAATTCCATGTCCCTGAAAGTACAGGCGTGGCTGGGTGGATCTCAAGACACCTTCCCTTTAGAATTCCTCTGCTCTGATACAAGGGCAGCTGGAGGGTAGGGAACTCACAAGCTGAGAGTCATTTGTGAAGCACACTTAGGAGGCCTCACTCCGGCCCTGTCAATATTCACTCTTCAGAATAGTCACCCAGAAGCAGAACAGAACTGCCATGGCCTATATGCCCATGCTGTGACTTTCCCCCTGGAGTCTGACAGCCCACTCCTGTACTGAGTCAGCCACCCACGCTCAGGGCCTGAGCCTCTCTGTGCCGTCAGGCACCAAGGCTGTGGGAAACAGTCTAGAGAAAGCTCATCTCCTGCATGCAAGTAGCCCTGACCCCTGCTTCCCAGATCTGCAGCTGGGCCTGCAGCTTCTACACAGGCTGATTAGAAA
>JADRCD010233838.1:0-15465 GCA_019843815.1 Montemys delectorum | reverse complement strand
TTATTTTTTCGGAGGGGAAACCAGGAAAGGAGATTATCATTTGACATGTAAATAAAGAAAATATCAAATTAAAGAAAAAAAGATTTGAATGTAAAATATCATCCATAGAAAACAGAAAAAAGAAACAACAACAACAACAACATAACAAACAAAATCTCATCATTAGCTAAGAAGCGATTTACAACTGATGCCTGCTGAGAAGGGAAGTGTCACTGAGTATATCAACCACACTCCCAGGCAAGCCCTATACTCAGCAGTAGTCTATCAACAAAACAGACTCTAGAACTTTTTCTGAGTGGGGGGCAGGCTTTTCAATTTGCCTTAGTATTCTCTGTCTTACTGATTTGTGTTTTTTTTTAAGCCTTTCTTTTATTTTTATGTGAGAAATATCTAGGTAAGTAGAGATATATATGTACATGTACATATACATGTACATATATATATGTACATGGTAGATAGTTAAATGGATAGATAGATAGATAGATAGATAGATAGATAGATAGATAGATAGATAGATAGAAAGATACACAAATAGAGAGACAGACAGAGAGATATATGATAAATATAACATGGATTTAAGTGGATAGGAAAGTAAGGATGATCTTGGAGTAGTTGGGGCAGGGGAAAATAGGATCAAAATATATTATATAAAAATTTTATGACAAAATAACATAGTAATTATGAAGGAAAAGTAGAAGAGTTGTGATCAAAGTGTTGTATCAGTATAAAGTAATTATTGTATAAAGGAAAGTCTAAAGTTAGTACAATAAATGAAATTAAAAATTCACCTAGCATAGTAATCATCTTCTCATGTATGTATCTTTTTAAATATTAGAAAATTATTTGTTATAAACTCTATCTTGTCTATTTTTGTCTAGCTATCCTATATGTCTTTGAAGAATAAAATTTTTTTCTTAAAAAACTTTCTTCTAGGAAAAGAATGAGAAAACTTGAAGATTAGTATATATTATGCATACCAAAAAACCAGAGAAAAATAATGAAGAAAAACAGTCTCTGAGAAAGATGCATATGTATATATATATAGCACTGTTGGACCTATAACATATAGAAATTAACTTATTGTAAAATACAAGGAAACAGATGGGTGAATGTGAAGTGGTACTGGATGAAGGAAATGACTACAGATGGAAGTTTAATCCAGTCATATGAATCCATAAGAGTAAATGAAGTGGACCACGAATGATAAACTGGAAGGCTAACACACCAAAACTATGAATATGCATCTCCTCATACTTCTCATCTTAACTTGTACAACATATATATATATATATATATATATATATATATATATATATATATGATTTCTAAATAAGATAGTACATTAGAATCTACATCTGTGTGATCAAATGAACAGAAGTCCAAACAAGAAGCAGTGCATCATATTCCTTTAAGAGCAAGAGCCAAAGAAAGACAATCTTATGTGAGATTTTTTTCACTACCCAGATACAGCCAAACCAAGAGTACCTAGTAGTCTAATGACTGGTATGTAGCTTGTGCTAGCCTAGGATCAGCTGAATCTGCCAGGAAGTCTCATGGGAAGGCACCACAAGAACTGCAGAAAGATGTTTCCTATTGTGGAAATGTAGACACAGGCCAGACACAGCAATTTGGAGAGTGTGCTTCAGAAGAGAAGGCTAAAGCTTTGTCACATGGAGTTCTCTGGTCTTCTCTGTTATCAATACCAGCGACAGTTTTAGTTACCTCAAAAAGTAGAAATGAAATAAAACACAGAAATAGAATAATTAATCAAGACTTTAATGAGACCAGGCAGGGAAACAAGCCCATAGACTTTGAATCAAGGGCAGGGCAAAGCTAAACAGCAATGGCCTCATTCTCGCAAGCACATGGTTCATGTTCTTTATGCAGCTATTTTCTCCCATGTGCCTTCTCCCATGCTGAGAACTTCCAGGAAAGGGGCTTAGTTTTCTCCATAGAATCTCATTTTTTCCAGAATTCAGTCTGTTCTAAATACATGTATAATATGCACAAATATGTGTGGGGGTGTAAATATACCTTATGTTGAGAAGGTTACTAGTACAGGATAGTATTCTGTACACGTTCTTTTGATAAGGACAACTTTGAAGATGCTTTATCTGACTGGCTGGTTGACCACTAATAACCTATTTTTTCATATCTTATTATATGGCCTTGAGCTGGACCCCTGAAGTCTGCCACCATCACTAAATTTATATCTTGACCATTAGTCAAATCTAATTACATTATATTGAATTTTTAGCCCTTAAGTATCCATGTTTATTGTTTCTTATGTCCTATTTTGGTAACCTGTTATTCAGTCTCTCCTCGAGTAAATTCCTGTCTAGAGAGACAAGTAGAAGTGTAAGACAGGAGTCTGAAACAGACCAGGAGAAAGCCACATCCCATTGCTCACCAAGTCTTGATGAGGGATCACTAAGAGTATGCTTCGGATTATGCCATAAAATCTTGCTGGGTAGGACAAAGATAAATAGAAATTAAAAGGGCCTTCAACACCCTTCAGAGTCCCAGACAGAGAAAGCTTTGTTAATGAAAAGGAAAATTCCTGGAACACAATTTAAAATTTGCCATTTGAAGATGAGGGAGATTAGGAGGAAAATGAGGGGACATAGATTAGAAGATTCTGAAAGAGACTGGACTTTGGCCAGAGAACCTTTATCATCTCGAAGGACACATTGACTAAACTTATTAGACTCACTATGATGACCATTTCTCCCTTCCATCTGTGCTGACTGCTACCACAGAAAATTCAAGGGACTTAGAAATCCTATCATCTGAAGAAGGAAGAAATACAAGCAAACAGCCCACATGTCAGTCAGTGTTAAATCTATCTCTTTCATATCTTAGTATACACACTGTAGATAGAAAGGTGGTAGTTAGCTTAAACAGTCAAGAATATCAAAAACATATAGCGTACTAGTAGCAATTATAAAAAAAATATGGATTGGCTGTTGTATTGTGTACTAGTGATACATAGTATATATTTTAAAATGATTTTATTATATATAAGGGGGTTATTTCTAGTGGCATAAAGATCAACCCATTATGGGAATAGAATAAATACAAAACCATATGTTATATACGTAATAGAAAAGTGGCAAAATTCTACATAAATGGGGCTGGGGCGAAACAATTCATCAGTAATAGAGAACTCAATGAACTATTTTCTATAAAAAGTAGGTCATATATGCAGAAAGGAAATGTAGATAACAATATAAACAGCACTGTTGTTCTTCCTATGGGGTTGTAAATCCCTTCAGCTCCTTCAGTTTTTCCTCTAACTGCTTCATTGGGGCCCTGTGCTCAGTTTGAAGGTTGGCTGTATTTGTCAGGCTCTGGTGGTATCTCTCAGGGGGCAGCTGTATCAGGCTCCAGTCAGCAAGCATTTCTTGGAATCAGTGAGAGTAGGGGAAAGCACCCTCATAGAAGTAGGAGGAAGGAGGGGTGGGATAGGGGGTTTGCAAAGGGGAAATCAGGAAGGGGAATAACATTCAAAATGTAAATAAATAAAATAAACAAAAAAATCTAAAAAGAAAAAATAAACAGTAGACATCAACAGGCCTCCATAATATATTCCATCTATGTGATAACAAATATACTTTCTTCTTCAGAACTACAAAGAAAATCTGTGATTTTTTTTTTTTCTTTTTCCAAGATACAATTCACAAAGCATATGAAGCTCAAGAAGAAGGAAGACCAAAGTGTGGATGCTTCAGTGATTCTTAGAAGGGGGAACAAAATACTCACAGGAGGAAATATGGAGACAAAGTGTGGAGCAGAGACTGAAGGAAAGGTCAGCCAGAGATTGCCCCACCTTGGCATCCATCCCATATATAGTCACCAAATCTGGATCCTATTGCAGATGCAAGGATGCTGACATGAGCCTGATATGGCCAAGTCCTGAGGGGCTCTGACCAAAACAGAGGTGGATGCTCGCAACCAACCATTGGACTGAGTGCAGGGTCCTTGGTGGAGGAGTTTGGGAAGGGACTGAAGGACCTGAGGGGGTTTGCAGCCCTGTTGCAACAGTATCAACAAGCCAGATCCCCTCTGGCACTCCCAGGGACTGGGCCACCAACCAATGAGTATACATGGAGGAACCCAGGTCTCAGGCTGGATATGTGGCAGAGGATGGCCTTGCTGTATATCAGTGGGAGGAGCAGCCCTTAGACCTGAGGGGTTCGATGCCCTAGTGTAGGGGAACGCCAGGGCCAGAAGGTGGGATCGGGTAGGTGCATGGGGGAAAACCCTCATAGAAGCAGGGGAAGGGCATTGCATAGGTGGTTTCTGGAGGGGAGACCTGGAAAAGGAATAACATTTGAAATGTAAATAAAGAAAATACCCAATAAAAGAAAAAATTCTTTTCTCATATATTACATCCTGATGGCAATTATCTCCTTCCATTTTCCCAGGTCCACCCTCTACCTTTCCCCAGGTCCTCCCCTCTTCCAGGGTCTTCAACCAAATTCAGCATAACATGCTTGCTACAGGAATGCTAGGCACATATCCTCACATCAAGGCTGAATGAGGCAACCCAGTAAGAGTGAAAGGATCTCAAAAGCAGGGAAAAGACAGCCTTGTCCCCACTCTTAGGAATCCTGAACTGCATGACACATATAAGCAGAGTCTAGGCCAAACTCAATAGGCTCCCTGAGCCCTTCGACGCCCCCCCCCCCCCCATGAGTCCTGGTCAGTTGATTCTATAGCCCATATTTTTGTGGTGTCCTTGACCCCTCTGTCTCCTTCAGTCCCAAAAAGAAAATCTTATAGTTATGCATGCACCTTCATCCCAGGGATTCCCACTGTGGTTGCCAAGTTCTTAAAGGAACAAAGAATAAACAAGGAACATATGAATAGTGATAGAAATCGAGGCAGTTCACTAAAAAGGAGACCAACACTCACCAAAATTATAACGAACTGATATAGGTATCAGATGTAAAGTACTCAGCTTCTATTTACTTACCACCTACTTTCTCCTGCTTATAAAACTTAAGAGTCAGGTCTTTTCTTTGGATGTTCTCAGTTTAGATATGTATCATCCCAATATAGAGAGGTTTGAAATCTTCTTATGCCAACTAGCCTTTAACCTTTATATATAACCATCTCAAAGTTCCCCTCCCTCTTCTTCCCATCCTGCCCCCTCTGTATATTAATATATATATATAAAACCATCTCTCTCTTTTTATATCCTTATAGATGTTTTCCCTCCCTCTTCTCCCCATATCCTGCCCCCTCTACTCTGCCTTACCCCCCATTTCTCTTCAGAAAAGGGCAGTTCTTCCATGGGTATCAACCAATTATGGCTCCAACCTCAATAAGAGGAGAAGTGCCGAGTCATATTTCAACTTGATATGTATGTTGATCTTGATGCCTGTTTCTTCACACAGAATGTTTCTAGTATAACACCTTGACAGATGTGGGGGGGGGGGCAGTGGTCTGATCAGGCAAGTGGGCCCAGTTGAGTAATAGGCTTAGAACCCTGGAGCCCCAGTAGGCAGTTTTTGCCTGCAAGGGATGGAAGGAGTTTGGCTATAACTCTCAGGTCCTTGGCTCCTGTTTCAGTCACAACGTCTCACAGCTACCCTTGCAGGAGATGTGTGCTCTGTCAGGTAGACAATACCCCAAGCTCTCAGCATTCTAGCTGGACTCTATACCCAGTCATGTGACCACAGCCAGGTATGGCCCACCCCACAGACAGATAGCCACACCTCACACAATATATAAGGGGCGGTTCACCCCTTGCCCTCTCTACCTTCTTCCTCTCTCTCTTGCTCTTTGTTCTCTCCCTTGACTTCTTTTCTCTTTTGCTCTTTGTTCTCTTTCTTGTCTTCTTGCTCTCTTGCTTCCTTTCTTTCTTTTCTCTCTCTGTCCTTCTCCTTTCTCTCTTTTCTTTCTCTCTACATGGCTAGCCTATTTTCTCTTTCCTATAATAAAATATCTCACTTATGCATTGCCTCCTTTTTTTTTCTGATCTGAAAGCAAATCTAGAATCTTTACTACTTTTCTTCAAACAATTGCCAGGATCAGAATCAAAGATAAATAGAAGGTACAGTTTTGCTTGGTTTTGCTATCAGATTTGGGGGTTTGTTTTCTTGTGGGAATTTTTGTCCTTTTTTTCTTTTACAAATACAAATAACTAATGCACTATGTATCTTCAGGCCCCAGCAGTAGAGAGCCTCAGCCATCAGCAGCAGGAGAGAAACACAGGCCCACACAGATGTGGTTCTCAGAATCTACTTGGAGAACTGAAAGGTGAAGTCATTTTTAGAACTTCAACACTAGTGAGAGGCATTATGCCTGCCTAAGATAAACTACAAAACTTTACCTACTTTAGTTATAAGTTGGAGAGAGAACTCTAGGTATAAATATACACATTAACTTTATATATTAATTATATATATATACATATGTATATGTATATATATTGATTTTAAGTAAAGCCTAAATAGAAATTCTATCATTAAACTTGGTAAAATTTTAAGGTATATAATGGAAAATAATAATACACAAAGCACTAATATATTATTTAGAGAAGAAACATATAAATAGTGCTATAGTTTGAATCCTTTCACTAAGTCATATGTCGGAACTTAATCTCCAGTCAAATAGCATTGAAACAGGATCATTCAGGGGAAGTAGGTTGGACTGATTAGTGTTACTGCAGGAATAGGTTCACTATTCTGATACTGCACTCTTCTTAAGCATGAGGTTGTTCTTTTTCCTGACCATGTCCCTGCCATAGAGTGCCTTCTGACAGGTTCACAATACACAATAAGGTCTTCACTGGATGTAGCTCTTTCAGGTTGGGTTTATCAGATTCCAGAACTATAAACACACACACACACACACACACACACACACACACACACAGCATTCTGCAGTGTCTGGGTGAGATAACACACATTCAAAATAAAACAAAATGAAACAAACAACATACTAGAGTAGAAAATTAAAGAAAATGCCATAGTTATAAAATGTATGATATGTAAACACATTAGTAATGAAAAATTGAGAATTTAAATGACAGCCCGTTCTTCCTTGCAAGTTTAAAAACTCGCAAAGCTATGATGTGACCTTCTTTAGGGTAGCCAGCAAATGGAGAGCTGAGGAGCATTCATTGATCTGTAATTGTCTGGGAGGTTAGGCTGCATGGTCAGGGACCCCTTGGATTCCCTGTCACTGTCTCTTCTATGCTGAGATCACTAGTTTGTAGCAGTATACCTAGGTACTTTATATATACTGTTTGTTGGAATCGAACTTAGCCATTTCTCCAGCCTGAAGGTTGGCCTTTGACAATGAAAATGTCTCCTAGTAAGCTTCCTTTATTAAGATTGAATGACTGTGAAGGCTCTCTGCCCCAGTATAGGGGAGTGCCAGGGCCAGAAACTAGAGTGGGTGGGTGGGTGAGCAGGGGGAAGGGGGAGGGGATAAGGAGTTTTCAGAGGGGAAACCAGGAAAGAGGATAACATTTGAAATGTAAAGAAAGAAAATATCTAATTAAAAAAAAAAAAGAGTGAATGACTTGGTGGGGTGGTCTGTATGCATTCAAGTTTATTGAAGGTGCATATGGGCACACACAAAGGCATGTTCCTATTGGTTCTGCTTTTATTCTCACCATACGGCTCTGAAGCACTTAGTTTCCCCAAACAGAAATTATAATACATATTGGAAAAAAAGAACAGCCTAAGACTTTATTTTTTAACCCTACAGTAGTATATCCCTCATCATCACAAAAGTCGTATTTTAACAAAGAAGCAAATTGACAACTTGATTTCAGTAGTTCAGTGAACCTCTCATAGTTTATGGAATTGGTAGTATAATCAATGTTTTCTCTATTGTTACCTAACACTAGTCAGTATGGACTCAACTACATCTGTCCTTATTTTTAGGACTGTTACCAAATCTAATGACAGACATCATGCCTACTTATATTTGTTTGGTACTCATTTTTTTTTTTACAGTAAAAGGAATTTAACTCTTATTACATTGTTAGTAAAACAGAAATAGTTCATAGCATTTTGGGCTTAAATAAAAGTTGAGTAACAAGAAGACAGAATAAAATTAGTTCATTTGCTGTATTGTGCTGGACAATTGTAAGGAGTAAATGAACTAGCCACTCTGAATATTAGAAGAAATTATTTTAACCAAAACTTGCAAAGCATTCTCCTGTGTAATGTAAGGAAGTTGACTTTGAGTGTAACAGGGCTGTGTTACACAATAATCTGGGACTGAGCAGGAAAGGGGTCCCTTTCGGCTGCTGGGTTGTAATTACCCCACTGGAATATTAATTCCATTTGTCTTCCTTTGAAGGATGTTTCATCTTTTGTTTTACTCCTTGGTGGTACAGCCAGTTACTGAAAACAGGATGTGCATATAAAAAAAAAAAAAAAAAAAAAAAAAAAAACAATTCCCAGCATTGAGGAGCAAATGCACATCTACTAGAAATTGTCATTGAAACTGACTTCCAAGGGAAACCAAAACAGTCAGTGGGAATGTTAACAATTTAAGAACAAAACAAAAACAAAACAAAACAAAACAAAACAAAAACCTCTTCATTATATTGTGCAATAAGAAAAACAGGGAAAATGTATTTCTAGGTTTAGGTTTCTTTCCCCAAAAGTGAAAATACTAAGAGAGAAGAACTACTTAGGCTGGAGTGAGTTGTCGTTGTCAGATCTGGCTCTTTGATTTAGCGAGATGTACAGAGGTGGAACAAGGCTCATATATTTACTGGACACTCTTCCTCTGAAAGTGCTGAAGTCCACAGAGCTGCCACCCATCTGAACTACAGTAGCATTATTCACAATAGACAACTTTTCCTTTTTGCACATCTCTGTAACTATAATGTAGCTATAGGACTCAATGCACTGTTTGCAATGAGATGTCAGAGAAAGAAAAGGAGCCTATGTTAGAAGGAAATGTTAGAAACATCCATCAGGCATGAAACCCAGTACATTATGTCAAGGAGGTCTGCTTGTATACCATTCTGGAAAGTAGTGACTACATAGTTACTACATCAGTTCACAAGAGACCAGGACTTCTTTTATTATGAATTTTAGTAGCAAGGAGCACATAGACCATTTATTTGCTGAACATATTTGTTGATGTTCTCTTTACTATAGAGAAAATATTGTACTTTATCACTTATTTCTGTTGAGACATTCCCTTTCTGAAGTAAGGAAAGCATTCTCTGATGTTTTATTTAGTGCTCAAATCCCCAAACAAAACAAAGACACTTGTTACAGGATTCTCTTTGAATTTGCCATGCTTGAAGATTCCATTCTGTGATTCATTAGTCAGTGCCTGTCTAAGCACTGGAGCATTTAGTTCTTTGCATGTCTAAAGACTGTACATTTAACTGTTTCAACCATATCTGTCCCTTCTCTGTAAGTACACATGAGTATCTGACATATGAAGTTTCCTACATATATGGATCATGTGTATATTTCCTCTACACATCAGTAAACACAGCTCTTAATGCGTATTTTAGTGTGAATAATGAAAGAGAGAAAATTATATTTGATTAAAAACAGTCTAATATTCTTATTAAGACAACGCTTCATTCAGCTTATTTTCTTTTTCAACTGAGTTGGAAAAGTAAGACTTGGGATCATGGTGTACAAGCTTAAGAATTTGTAGTGGTAAAGGTCAAAGACGACGTTTGTAACAAAGACCCTACCTTCAGTTACAATGTAATAAGTAAATGTAATATCTGCCGAATTCATTCTTTCTAGGTATATGAGGATTTAATTTTGGAGATTCAGTGTTTCTGATAACTCCCTAAGCACTGAAATTCAGTGAATACATCTGACTCATGCCACCTGTGTGAGAGGCTGAAGTGGTAGCCCACGTCCATTTGAGTGCAACCACCTTCTGAATGAGTTTATAAAGAATTCATGTCAATTATGATAATTAAGTGATATGTACTGGATTTCTTTGACTGTTTGCATTATTGCTTTTGTCTGTGATTTTTTTTCTCAGTGCCAATCATCAGAGATTATGTTATTTAGACAAACATTCTGAAAGTCTGAATGGTCCCATCAAGTTTCTACTACCATTGATAAATGAGTGCAGATTCATTTGTTGAAATAATATGACTCTATTGCCTCATAATTGTGATGAATTAGATAAACATGTTTAAAAACTGAACCATGTTCTTAATTCTATGTCAAAGTCATCACTGGCAGTAATAGTATTAATTGGAGATAATGACATTATAAAGATTATGAGATTAAATAAGGTTATGCATGTGGAAACCTAATCAAATAACTTGTGTCCCTGTCTGAAAACTTGTGTCTTTATCTGAAGAAGAAATGCCAGTAGCTATGTAGAAGCATTGAACACATGGACCCACATACACACACAAGCATTCTGTGAGAATTCAGCATGAAGGTAGCTGTCTGATCAAGAGTGTTGTCATAAACTTCCAGTCTTCAGAACTGTAGGGAAATCCAGTTTTGTTCTTAAGACTCCAGTCCATGTTAATTTTTAATAACAATAGAAAAATAATACAACACTAAAGAAAAAGAAGTATAATTTAGTCTAATAGTTAAGGGCTTATAAGTCACCCTCACGTATTTATTTACAAATTTAAAAGATACTTTGTAAATTATATTTCTCTTTTCTTTAATTCCCATTTTATAATGCAAAAAGTAAGGAGAAAAAACCCTTAAGAGAAAAAAGCTAAGTTATACATAATTAAATGGTTAACTGGTAGACCCAACTCAGTCTCTCCAAGCCTCTTTAAAGTGTTCTCTTTACCTTCTGAAATAATCCAAATTATTAATGTGCTGTACCAGGAAGATCTAGTCATTTAAACTTCTAAACACTCATGGTCTTTCAGCATAGTAGGATATTTGAACAAGTTATTTTACCTTGAATTGACTGTGAGGTAGTCAATGAAAACTTTGACTTAATTGAGAATTTTGACACAAAATTAATTTTAACAGCGGCCACTTGGGATTTCACCATGGTCTCACAATTCCCGTTGTTTTTTTGAAAACAGTGTCTGAAGTAACCAATTACAGTAACAGTGCCTTATAGTTTATCACTAGGATACATTCCTCAATGATCAGGTTTTTTAAGTGGAATGTTAAGTCCTAACGGGTGGGAATTTTGTCAGTACAATTGCAAAGCCGGGGGCGGGCGGGGGTGAGGGGAGGGAGGGATGAAATTTTCCTTTGAAAAGGGAGAATACTGAAGAATGTCCACATTGGTATTAAAGGATTGATTTTTCTTGAGCACATTCTTCCACAAGGTGAACAATCACTAGGTTTGGTAGCACATTTAACATAATTAACAAATGCATTCGTATCTTTAATGCTCTGTCTTTCCTTTTTGTTCATGCCCCAAAGCTTATTCACATGCATGCCTATTTTCTTCACTGGCAACTTCCATCTCTCTTTAAAACATACTGCAGTTCATTAAATATTCAAAGTACCAATTTTACTACAGTGCATACAGTTCATTCAAGCTTCATAAATAACCCCACCTTTCTCTTTCCTATCTTCCAGAAGAGTTGAATGTATTTTACTTATCTTTGTTTTACTACAGGACATTTGTTGTTACATGATTATAGTTTTCTTGAGGTTTTCCAGTCGTAACACAGGCTCAACTACTGCCTTCTACTCTTATTTTCTATAAAACATTAAAAAATATTATATATTTATTTCGTGTGTGTGTGTGTGTGTGTGTGTGTGTGTGTATGTGTGGACAGCTTACAGGAATTGGAGCTTTCCTTCTACCATGTGGATTCTGGACACAGAATTCAGGTCACCAGGCTAGGTGGCAAAGTCTCTTTGCCATCTTGCAGACCATTACATTTATTTTGATGGAATTGAGCTGTGTATCACTTGCTTGATTATGATAGAAGTTCATTTTCTAGCCCTTGGCAACAGCACTACCATCATCCTTGTATTGATCATCCTCTCATTTGGGAGCCCTGTCTTGTGTTACGATGGAACAGTAACCCTCCAAAAGGCTCAACTCTGCCTTCACCCTGAGGTAACCCTCAAAATTCATATAGCCTGAAGGAACTAAAACATAGAAAAGTCACCCACTATTTTGCAGCTAAATCTGATAGGTTTTGTGTACTAGAGCATCACTTTGGTTTAACAGAGTGCTGCCGTGGTAATGAAAATACATGCAAAACTGCACACACAGTCTTTTTTCCCTCCCTTAAATATGTGCCCATTAAAAATAACTATATGATAATTAATGAGGAAGGAAGGTAGTGTCTGTGGATGGTTTGTCAATATTGCAGTTGGGTCATTCATCTGTGGAGCAGTGATATTCACCTACTCCCTCCTCTGGTGTGGAGATGTAGAGTTAATATTTCACTTCTTATTTTAGACACTTTCTCAAGCATTGTTTTAAACAGGCAAACAGGGACTACTTCCAAGGTAAGGAGAGCCCCCATTCTTTGATGATGACTTCCTAATGAAGGAAATCTTCATTCCAAATGATATTCTGTGAAACTGCATTCCCTTGAAATTAATGCCTGTAAGTATGTGGGGAGAGGCAGCTAATGAATGTTTAATTAAGTTGCAACATACTTAGAGAAATGGGCAATGTTTATGTGACATGAGTTTACTTTAAAACACTCCTTGTTGACCTTTACAAAAATAATATGAGAGCAATTTGAGATATTTATAATGGGTAGATGTAGTTCTGAGTACTAATGCCCAAATCACTACTTGTGAAGTGTTCTGCTTCTTTGACCCACACTTCCTTAGATATTTTTGGTTTTGCTTTGTTTTTGTTTTGTTTTTGTTTTTAAGGCAGAGATGGGCAATAAGGCAAGTTTGACAAGAAAATTACTTGCTTCAGGATACAAGGTGTCCTGCACCTCATAGAAGGAAGGAAGCAGATGGATTAAGTTACTGGAAAATTAGCTCATTTTATGACATGACTCAAAACATCCATGCTTCCAGCCCCTATCTTCAGAAATACTGAAAACACATGAACACAAAGATGCTGTACCATTTCAACAGGAAGATGCACTTACACTATTTGATATTTTTCATTGAAAATATTCTTTTAAAAATTAGTTCTATCCATTGATGATAATTGTCTCAGTTACTGACTCCTCTGCATGCATGCTCAGTTCTTATGTATTTATAAGTTGGTAGGGAAAAATTTTAAGTTAAAGCTGTAAAATAAGCATAGTTGGAGAGCTAACATGAGGACTTTTACTTCATTTACATTCATTACATATTATGAGTGTAATTACCTTCCTCAAATAATACTCGTTTGAAGGAAAGATCCTGAAGGAGGCGTACTTCGGTGATGATTTTATTGATTGTGACTGATGGATGGCATCAACATTTCATAGTGAAGAATCATGGTTTTGTTACATCAGGAAAATTAAATTGGGAGAGTTATTTTCTTTCCCAGTGATAGTGGCAGTTAGAATATTTCACCTGTAATGAGATGTGTGCGTTATGTGCCATCGTGAACCACGGCTCAGCCATTAAATATATGTAAATGAAGAGAAACACAAGAGAGCCCGGGCATAATAACGTGCAGAACAGAGAAATGGATCCTGGAAAGTGATTAATTTATTTGATGATGCCTCAAGTGAGGAATTTTAGGTCACAAATGAAGTGACAGAATGACAAATTACCATTTTAAAGAATTTACTGGGCATCATTACTGAACAATTGTCAGGTAGTTTATGGTGGCTGAGAAGACGGTATAAATATAGATCTTTTCCTTATCTGAGCTGAATTATTAATCACCTTTTTAAAAATCTTTGTGAGTGATGGTTGGCTGTCTGATTGGAAATAATGTGTTCTACAATTTTAACTAAATTCTAATATGATATGTAACAGGAATCTTTACAATTAAAGTCTCAGTGGAGAGTGGTAGGAGGTTTACAGTCAATTGCAGTTTTAATGTGATAGAAGGAGATGAAGCTACCAGCATATTTCAATAGATTTCCTTAGGTATATCATCCCTGCTGTGATGCTATTCAAATGTTTACAGTTTATTTTCATTTGAAAAATGACATTCAGATACTTAAATTGTTTTCCTTGGTTTATTAGTTAATGAAAATGAAATTCTGGTAATTGCTATAGTTTTGCAGCCTGCCACATTATTTAAAGTGAAGTGACTGGCTTTGTCAGCTGTATTGTAAATGTCATCTTCCCGTGTTTTGTCCAATTTTTGTTTGCTTTATCTATGTCATGTCCCTTCTCTGTCTATAAGCCACTGTATCTAATACTAGGAACAAACAATGTGTAGAAGAATTTAAAATAAAGACATTTTCACATTTTTTCTTGTTTCTTTAATTAAACTTACTTTGTAAATATCATTAATAGAAAAAATAAAAATAAAACTCTTCAACATTAGGTGAAAGTAACTAAGCACATTTAAAATGTCTGTGTCAGGATTCTTAAACCAGTATTCCATTCTATATCTGCTCGTATGTGGTCAACACAAGCCTCTTAGTTCCGGTGTATTTGTAACTACAATGTTATTCATATTGGAAAAGAATTAGAGTTTTCTTAAACTAATATTTGCTAGATGTTTAAGAGGGTATCAATATCTAGAGAAATAATTTTATCAAGTGGTCTTCAAAACACATAAGTAGCACTTCCTGTGTAGTATTTAGGAATATCTGTCCTATATGGCTCATCATTCACTCAGGAAAAAAGCTATTCCCTTTTCTCTCACAATGGGTGTCTTCTCATTTTGCTCTTGATCTATTCTAAGAGCACGTGGAAAATTTAAATAAATATTCCATGTTACTAATGACACCTTACATTGCTGAATTCACAAGAAATTTAAATTTTGAATGTTTCATGCTACATTTTTACTCGTTTTGCTTTTACTTTTCCTGTTCTTTGTGAAAGACACTTTTTCTAAATCTTTCTATTATATTAAAAAAAGAAAACATTTTCCTCTACTTTTGATTTTATTATCCAATCTCCATTCTGCACACAGACTTTCAGGGATATGTTAGGGAATGGTAGCACTGACTTGGGATGATACATCCCTTTTCTCTCTGCAGTGACTAGATTTTGTCTGGCAGCCATAGGTCACATACGAGGGTAGTCTATGCCAACATTCTCTCCAGTAGACACAATCTTACTTTTCAGTCACTTTTTTTTTCTGTTTTGTTTGCCAAAGAAAACACAAAAATGCAAATAAATGAGTAAGAATGAGCCAGAAAGAAATTTCACATCTCATATGACGTATCGCGGTGGAGTAGGACTTTGTTAACACAGCATAGATATCAGTGATTGTGAGTGTATCTCAAAGCAGGCAAGTGGCTGCTTTTTGTGAACAGAGCCTTGCTGCACACCTTTCATACCCTGCCAGTTTCAATTTGCTGTTAGAGAGAGTTAAACAAAAAAGAAATAAAGATATATTTGACTCCAAACAGATTAATAGAAAATAATAGAAGAGAACAGATTCCTAAGAAGAATAGTTAAAAAAAAAAAAAAA
>JADRCD010233837.1:6719-21707 GCA_019843815.1 Montemys delectorum | reverse complement strand
CACCACACACACACACACACACACACCACACACACCACACACACACCACACACACACACCACACACACACCACACACACACACCACACATAAACACACACACACACACACACACACACCATTATTAGATCAAGGACTCGGGATTTAAACAGTACTTTGGTGATTCTTATAGACACTAATGTCTGAGACCCATTGCCCCATAGGATCATCATTCCTAAATCTGGTTTTCTACCCTAGACCTCTCATGTAAGCAAGGAACCATATCACAGAATTTCTTTTAGATATGCTTCAAATGCTTCAAATTCAACATGCTAAAAATAAGTAACTTGTCCACCAGAAGTACAATTCTCATCCTTTTAGCGACCAAGCATAGAACCAAGTTCCCACACTAGGAACTTGAAAACTGTATCTCCAAGAATTTGTCACTTCTATTGATGAGATCTTCTTAAAATGCTCATCTGAGTACATTTCCTTCTTGCTTCAAATTGGTTTTGGTTTTGTGTTGTTTGTTTGTTTTCTTTTGGCACCAAAAGCCTCAGGAATAAAATCCCAAAACAGTGGCTTATCATTTTGAGGATTTTCCTAATCTGAGCTCTGCCCAGCCTACAGGTTAGCCACCTAGAATGTTCTACCAAACAAACCAGACTTTCTTCAACTCTCTGTGTGTGCTCTCTAGTTCTTAGAGTGCCCTCTTTCTGATTTACCTGTCAATCTCCTACTGATGTTTGAATTCCTGCTTATAAGTTCCTCTGCGCCGAGAAATATAACTCAGCTGGTAGAGTGCTTGTCTGGCATGCAACAGCCCCCTTCTCCCAATCCCACTGTCTCATAATCCAGGCATGGCCCTACACACACACAATCTTAGCTCTCTGTAGGTAGAGACCTAAGGATCTGAAGTTCAATGTCATCCTTGGCTACATAAAGTCCAAGTTCAGCCTGGGCTACTGTTACCTTGTTTTAGACAAAGCAAACAAAGAAACTGATCCTTTCTGGACAGCCTGCTTCCTCCATCATTTTCCTATGCAGTGGTCCTGACTTAATTGATACAATAATCCGTATCTCTTTCTCCTCTTGACACTTCATAAATTAAACACTATGCTTATTCTATCACTGTCATTCAGGAAATGTTAAGTGAATAAATACTGCGATGCATTTCCATTGTGCTCTGCCTTACGAAGTACTCCATCTTCGATACTTATTTCTGTTTATGTTACTGCAACTTGCCATGAGTCATACTGGTATTCTTTCTTAGACTTAACACTCTTAGCTTTTTATAGACTCTCCTGTAGAGAATAGGAAAATAAAATGGCAGAGACCAAAGAGCAACATAGAAGTGTCTGGAAAATAGCTGCTTCCATGACACTATCTATCTGGCTTCAAGAACACTGAAGATGTGTAGCCATTTTGAATGACACATTGAAGAATAGATAGAGTTTGGCATGGTTAGCTAGTTAAAGAGATCTATAGAGACTTTCTTTGAGAAGTTCTTTCCAGATAAATTGATACCGATAAAAAAGTAATAATATATAGTAGCTAAAAAAATTCCAATACTACAGTTGAGTAAGCTAGAAAAAAATAGTCAGTAAATATAAAGCCACTAAAGACATACATAAGCATGAGAGAGAGACAAAATGTATCATATCTCACTCTGTGTTAAGGAACTTTACATTGCTGCAGTGTAAGGACCTCAAACAATTGACCTATGGTATGGTTTGCAACATGAATGTCCATCGACCCATGTGTTTGAACACTTAGTCTCCAAATAGTGAAGCTACTTTAAAAAAAAGTATTTGTATGTGTGTGTGTATGTGTGAGTGTATATGAGTGTGTGTGAATGTGTGTGTGTGTGTGTGTGTGTGTGTGTGTATGTGTATCATGCATATGCCTAAGGAGACCAAAAGAGGATATCAGATCCCCTGGAGCTGGAATTATAGGTGGTAGTAAGCCACGAAGTCTGGATTCTGGGAACCAAAGACCTATCCGCCGGAAGAACAATCACCTTTCTTAACTGCTGAGCCATTTCGGCAGCTCCCAGGCAACGCCAATTTGAAGAGGGTGGAGCTTTTACCAGGTAGAACCTCACCGGAGGAAGTGAATCCTGAGGGCCAGCCAGTGCAATTGTATAAGCAGGTTCCACTTCTCATCTGCTCTCTGTTTCTGGCTGCCAATGCCATGTGAACAGCCACCTCTTCCACAGCCCTGCCTTCCTGGCTGTGATGGACTGTTTCCCCTCAAACCATGTGCCAAAGCAAACCCTTCCTCCCTTGAGTTGATTCTGGTCAGGTGTTTGGCCATGAGGAAAATAATTCAACTTGTAAGAAGAATTTTCCAGGGCAACAGTGTGTAGACTTGATACTTGAGATTCTGCTAGGGGTCTGGACAGAAATAGGGACTATGTACAGAGGTGGGGGAGGGGCACATGGAAGAACAAAATGCCCACAGCATGAACCATCAAACAAAGGAGAAAAACTAGATGGGCCATGGACACATCCCCAGTGACCTGAGAACCTCCCACATGGGTCTGTTACCCACTGGATCTACTGCCTGCCTGCACTGCCCACGCCCCAGTAAAGACTTTAATGCAGGAGTTTTTGAAGGACTTATTCAAACTCTATATAGCACATGCCCTAAGCACACAGGACAGATGAATGAGATTGTTTCTCTGTCTCTCATCACCAGCGCTGTGCACATGCATGGCCACTGTCTGAATAGACTATTGCTCTTTAATGGTTTCCATCACTGCCTGTTTAAAACAAAATGTTTTCCCACCTGACAACTCAGTTTTGTAGAAAATTATATATGTTAATGTTTCTATATATGCATTTACTCTTTAACTAATTTCCAACTCAGTGTTTAAGTCAGCTATAGGTGGAATTCCACAACCAGTAATCTAAAATAGACTGTCTATAGGTAATTGTAATATAAAGTAAAAAATAAGAAAAATGTAATGGCACTGGTTTTTTTGGTTTTTGTTTTTTGTTTTTTTGCATTTTCAAGGACACTGTCTTTTTGCCTCATTTGTATTCAACAATATTTAGCATATGAATGAATCACAAAGGAACAGCAGAGTAATGATGGGGGAGGAGCGGGTCCTCCTTACCAAGCTCTTGTTTTGTTGTGATTTGATTATTTTTTTTTCTTTTGCAGCTTAGGGATCGGTGTGGAGTGATATTGAACTCGGAACCTTACATTTACTAGACAAGAGCTTTGCCATTGAGTCAGACCCTAGCCCAGCTCCAGGCTTTTCTGTTTTGGATCAGATTCTTACAGCAGAGCACTTGTGGACTCAGAAGTGTCTTATCAGCTGAATTTCTGAGAACCATTTGTGTTTGAGCTAAGAAAATTGAGAGAAATTTATGAATAATTACAAGAGGAACTGTGAGCGAAAAGGGCTCAGGGTATGAATCCCATCGAGTTTCAGTTCACTCCCTGCAGTGCTGTGCGGGGTAATCGGCAAGGACCTGCATTGCCTAGCCTGCTGGAGACGTCCTGCCAGACCGAGTGATGTAGGGAATAGAATCTCCAGGCAGCAGAGATCTAGGGAAGAGCTAGAGCTAGAGAGCCAGCATTCTCTGTTTGCAAGCAAGCCACTCTGGGACCAGCTGTAGGCATGGAGAATGGGCAAAACTCACACTGTACTTTTTACTAAAACATTTTAAGGAAGTTAATTATTTATTTATTTATTTATTTATTTATTTTGGCAATTGTGATCGAAGAATGATTTTTAATCGCTATAGCGGTCACTGTACTTATCATTGACAAAATACACGTTATTCTTAAGTTTGACAGTTATATTTAGCATGATCATCAGATGAGATTCTAAATATTGATAAAACTGTAAGATTCACTTGTGTTCATATGCAAAAAAATTGTGTTAAATATTTTGATAGGTGGCAAAGTAATCTTATACTACTATTCTGTGGCACCTTTGTTATGTTTGCTCAGAGACCCTGCATTTGAAATTTTTTTACTTGTTACAAATAATTCAGCCAGGCATGATTGTTCACACTTTTAATCCCTGTCCTTGAGGGACAAAACCAGGAAGAGCTCTGCAAGTTCGAGGCCAGTCTAGTCTAGAAAACAAGCTCCTGCCCAGCCGGGGTTATAGAAAGAGATCTTGTCTCAAAAAAGAAACCCAATAGTAAATCTTTTCATGAACCTAATTCCTGAGACAGTGGGAGTATAAAAAAAACCTCAGATTTTAGTCCTTAAGGCACTAAAGTCAAGTTTGGGTGAGAAACAGTGGGGAAGACAGAAACACATGTATTGTATTTGTAGTAAATGCTATGAAGCTACACTGCAGTGGGAGGGGAGGCTTGTAAGAAAGGCTTTCTGCTGGCAGTGGGGGAGCCGGAGGAGGTGGTGATTAGAGAGCCCGACACGAGAAAGTGGCACCTGAATCCTATTGATAATTAATGTTGTTTCTACGCATAGTACTTGAAGTCAGTAATTTATACCATGAGCTAACTCATTTCTCTTCGAGCTCACTCATGGTGTTGTCTACAAGTCAAAGAGCTCACTCAGGGTGTAGTCTACAAGTAGAAGAGCTCACTCAGGGTGTAGTCTACAAGTCGAAGAGCTTACTCAGGGTATTGTCTACAAGACTGAAGGTCTGAGGCCAGGCAGTGGTGGCGCACGCCTTTAATCCCAGCACTTGGGAGGCAGAGGCAGGCAGATTTCTGAGGTCGAGGCTAGCCTGGTCTACAGAGTGAGTTCCAGGACAGCTAGGACTATACAGAGAAACCCTGTCTCGAAAAACCAAAACCAAACCAAAACAAAACAAAACAAAAGGCCAGTAGGTCTTCCAGGTCACCGTGATACTCCATAATCTCCACAGATTGCATTTTGTCAATTATTACTGCATTATTGTAAACAGAAAACAGGACTGACAGAAAACTCAAACCAAAAGAGACACTTCCAGAGACTATGCCCAGAGGATGTGTTTACTTCCCTCTACCCAGCTCTCAGGGTCAGCAACAGAATACCTACGGTTCCAGCAGGAAATACCAACTGCGGTTCCAGAGAATACCGACCTGCAGTTCCAGGGAATACCGACCGACGTTCCCAGACGATCAAGTCTTCCAGGTACATCCTCACGTCTCAGCTGTAAAAAGAGGGAGATGCTGTTGTCAAGAAGAATTCTACCATGTGGTTTGTCCTACCTTTAGTGAAGTCCAAGTGGTAAACTAAAAGACAGTTTTTAAATGCTAGTTCCTAGGTGTTTCAGACCATAGCATGACAATGCCTTTTATTAAGTGCTGTAAGATGCAGCCAAAAGCATTAGACTCAGAGGCCTAAGCTCTAACATCTTGAAATAGCCTGAATTGCTCAGATTGAAATGTTTTAAAATAGAGATGGCATTTTTCTAAAGGAGAGAAGAAAAGGTAATTTAGATTAGTAGTAATTTGCATGCTGTTCTCATCTCTGGGCAGCTTGCTGTGTTTTTCTCCTCTGTAGTCCATCATCTATTTTCATAATGATTACTTTAAAAAAAAAAAAACGGGGTGGCATTTGTTCCCTTCTGAAATATTGTATATAAAAATTGTCCTCTGTGAAAGTATCCTTAATTTGAGGATGGATATGAGCTACTTTTGAAATGGCTTAAAGAGGAGAAAGAAAAGGCTAGGAATTGGGGTCCAGGGGTCTGAGGTGGGGGGGGGGGGGCTAGGTGGCTAGTTCAGTTGGTAATGTGCTTGCAATGCAAGTAGGAAGACCCAAATTCTACCCCCCACTCTGGACCTACAGAAAATGGTGTGGTGCTGTAGGCTTATGATTCTGGCAGGGGAGTGGTGGAGACAGGGCATCTCCGGAGCTTGCTAGCCAGCAAGCCTCGTTTAGTTAGTGAGCTCCAGGCTACTGAGAGACCCTGCCTCTAGGATGTGGACCATATTCCTGAAGATGATAGCCGAGATTGCCCTCTGTATACATAGACATACACAGACACACAGACACACAGACACACAGACACACACACACACACACACACACACACACGGGGGTGGGGTGGGGAGGGGAGGGGGAAGGAGAGAGGGAGAAAAGGAGAAAAGAAGACAGGGAGAGAGAGGGAGAGATTCAAAATACCCAAATGATTTTTCAAAGCCTTTCCAAAACCTTTCTTATAGGAACTGCATTAGATAGTTCTCTCATTTTAGACCTAAAACATTTGTCATCAGAAGGAAAGTCGTGTGTGTCCATGCCTCCAACCCCCTACACCATCACTTCCTGGTCCCGCTTTCTTATTTGAAGGTCAATATTATGGCGCCTCAGCAGCCTGTGGAAGCCAGTGCAATCCTGTGGCAGATTTAGCAGGCCCAGGGTGGAGGGCCTTTGCTCTCCAGAGAGAGAGCAGGAGAGAGAGCAGGTGTTTAGAGCAGGCAGACTCTTCATCCGGCAGTCAGTAGGCCTCTCAGATTCCCTGATATACTCACTTTTTCTTGTGCAACATTCAAAGAGAACAATTAAAATAGAGAAGTCTGAAATTGGCTGTATTCTCTGTATCTTCATTCGCAAGGCAGGGATGAGATGCAGGACCAGCACAGTATGAAAATGTTGGAAACTTTCTCGAAACACGTTAACTATTTCAAGACTGTGGTAAGTGTGGCTTCACTCTGCCACCCCTGAGCTCAGAGCCCTGCTGACCAACCAACCACACAGTGTTCCGGTCCCAACAGGTCGGACAGGTTAAAAAATCTGCCCAGGGGGCATCTAACTGGTTAGGACCACAGCTAGTCCAAGGTTTTTCATTCCTTTCTTTTTTCTTTCTCTCTACATTCTATTAATCCTGATGATTAGATTAAAGGCATAAATATTTATTTTTCGTTCTTTAGGTTTTATTAAACAGACTTTGGGGCAGGGAATGTAATAGTAATGAAATAAATAAGATATAATTTTCTTTTTAAAAAAGCTGTGGTGTGGTGTGTGTGTGTGTGTGTGTGTGTGTGTGTGTGCATTCTTGCCTTCATGCTAAGGCGTGTCTGTGGAGGTCAGAAGACAAGAAAGGAATTCTCATCATGTGAGTCCTGTGTTGGGTCACACTTAGGTCATCAGCATTGCTGATAAACAACATTTTTTGATAGTTTGTTTTGGCTTTTGTTTGTTTGTTTTTGTTGTTGTGAGGCTTTTTTTTTTGGTTTTTTGTTTTTTGTTTTTTGTTTTGTTTTTTTTTTGAGATGAGCTGTCTCTGTGTAGCCCTGGCTATCTTGGAACTCACTATGTAGACCAGGCTGGTTTAGAACTAATAGAGATCTGACTGCCTCTGCCTCCTGACTGCTGGGATTAAAGGTGTATGTCACCTTGCCCAGTTGTAGCAAACATCTTTATTGCTAAATCATCTGAAAGGTTCTTGAACATACATACATGTGAATATATAGATATGTGTGTGTATATATATATAAATATACATATATATACACATATACATATATTTTATTTATTTATTTATTTATTTATTTATTTATTTTTACTATATAAACTAGGTTGGCTCAGAACTCATAGAGTTCTCTCTAGTGATGGAATTAAAACTTCATGTTACTATGCCTAGCTTTAAGATTATATATATGACATTTGCTGGTTTTGGTTTTGCTGTTTAATTTTATTTACCTTTGAAAACTGTGTTTGGATGCTTTGCCTGCATGTATGCTTGTATACCCCGTTTGCCTCAGTGCTGAAGGATGCCAGAAGAGGTGGTCAGAGTCCCTGAAACTAGAATTTCAGACAGTTGTAAGCTGCCCAATGGGTCCTAGGGTGGGTACAGGGAGTGAACCTGGGTCCTCTGGAGGACCAGCCAGTACTTTTAACTGCTGGACCATCTATCCAGTCCCAAAGTATTTTTTTTCAGGCTGTTTTAAGTAGGGGCTTGGGAGATGGCTCAGCAGTTAAGAATGCTTACTGCTCCCAGGGGGCTTGAGTTCAGTTCTCAGCACTCATACTGGATGGCTCACAACTGCCTGTCATAAGTCCTTTTACAGGAGACATAGTCTCTGACTTCAAGGGACAGCACTCATGTGACCCTGCGCTCACTTGTATACATACCACACAGGCACAACTATGCACAAGTATTTTTAAAAAAACAAAAAGATCTGTTTTAGAAGTTATAGCTTAATATATACCTATTAACATTAGTGTCAAACTTCAACTTAAAAATTAATTAAAGCTATTCTTGGGTCAGTGATGTGACTCGGTGGTAGAGCCCTTACCTAGCATGGACAAAGCCCTAGATTTCAGTCTTAAGGACTGCAAGAAAGAGAGTCAGAGGAAGAGGAGAGAAGAGGGGAGAGAGAGAGAGAGAGAAAATTTCAGAGCTAAGTATGATTACAAAGTGGAAAAAGCTGGGAAGAATGTGTAATATGCTGCTAACTAAGCAAACATTTAAAAGCTCACCAATATTTTTCATCTAAAAAATTTGCAAGTGTATAGCATAGATCCTCAAGTGTAAGTGATTACAAGTCTTATAGCAACTCCTGGGTCCCGTGTTCACTTCCTAGATGGTATAGGAAATACTGGTAGCCAGATCCATCCTTGGTGTGATTTGCCCATTAGACTCACAGTTGACTGACTGACTTATTCCTTTGTCGTTGACTTAACTGTTTTATCCATGTGATTCTTACTTATTCCATACCGACATTATATCACACACCATACTAGTTCCATTACCTATCTCCCGTTTCATCTGCCTAGACTTGAGTGATCTGTGAAAGTTTCAATTTACCATTCACAGATATCTCTGTGGGGCTGGGGAAGGTCAATTGGTAGTGAACTGAAGCAAGTCAGAAACCGGAAGTAGCACACACCTATAATCCCAGGAGGTGGAGGCAGGAGGGTCAGGAGTTGAAGGTCATTGTTGGTTTCTTATTGATCCCAAGGTCACTCTGACTCCTGGACACTTTGTCTCAAACATAAGTAAGTAAATAAAAGAACAGCATGGGGAAGCCAGGTGAGACGGCCCAGGAGTGTAACACTAGCCCTTGATGGTGAGAAGCAGGAAGATTATGAGCTCTGGATGATCTTCCACAGGACCCTGGTTCTAATCCCAGCATGTACCTAACAGCTTTCAACTCTCTGTAACTCCAGTTCCAGGGGATCTGATGCCTTTTTCTGGACTCTGCATGTACTGCATGCACACACAGCACATACTGCCTGCATATGCAGCACAGATGTACTTTTGGGCAAGACATTCATACATATAAAATAAATAAGTTTTTTTTTTAAAAGAATTCTTTTTGCATTCGTGTAACCTGTTGACATAGGAGACAGAGGTAGAAAGATGACTTCAAGTTTGAAGCTACTCGAATGTACACAGTGATTTATAGGCCAGCCAGAGATGCATAGAGGGAACTTGTCTAAAAAAAAAATTAAATAATAATAAAGTCTCCTTTTGCTCTTGTCTTCTAATTCTTTTTCTCCAAGGGTCATGTTACTATTTTTAATTATGTATGTGGCCAGGGTAGGGGGTGATGTAACTGAGTGAAGTACCTGATGAGGGCAGAGGCGTCATGGTCCCTGGAAGAAGAGCTGCAGGTAGTTTTGAACTACCTGGTGTGGGTGGTGAGATCTGATCTCTGGTGCCCTGAACTTCAGCACACTCTCTTGTGTGCAGGGGTACCTCTCAAGACCTTTGGCTTCTCATTCTAACATCCTCCAGATATTGACTCTCATTAATGCTGCCTTCTTGCTATAGCTGAGGGGTCCTGCCCTTCAGAATTAATCCTGCCCTCTCCCTAACAGAAAGGTGGTGCCACATTTTCAAACATAGCGAGCAAGTGATCGGTTCCTTTGTAAGTTCATATTAAGGTGTGGATTGCTGGCAGTTCTCCTTAAAACTCCAAAGAGATTGATTATCAATAAAAAGCACATTCAATTAACAAAATTTCAGGCAGAGGGCAGATGTTTTAGGATAGAGGGAATCATTTGACAGCTTGTGGGTGGAATTAAGCTGTCTAGCCATCTGTGTCGTGTTAGGTTTAAGAATTTCACAAGCACTGTCCTTCTTAGCCCCTCCTTGTCACTGCTCCTTGAGATGTGCTACGAAATGTGTGTATGCCATGTCTCAGGTTACCCCTACACACGCACACGCGCACGCACTCGCGCACACGCACGCACAGACATTCACTCTCAGCTCTGCTCTGAGAGTTGGACCAGTGTCTTGTTGACTTATTGAGTCTAGTTCCTGCGTCCTTAAGTCTTTTTTTCTCAGCTCTGCTCTTGAAAAAGCCACTTTGGTCCTAGCCACAGTTAGCAGAAGCAGACCAACAGGCTTTCTCTCAACGTGGTAGGATACTTGTAATCTACCATCTCATGATAATTTAATCTACATTCCACAGTACGGCAGTTACTCTTTACAGCAAGCTCAGAAATGTTTTGTTGTCTTCTCTCTCCCAAGACTCCTAACATGACTAGCACTTTCTGCCACACTGAGAAAACAGTAACTTCCCCTCCTCTGTGGTATTGAAGCTGGGTGGTTAGAGAATGGGTTCAGAGATGAGAGAGACTAGGAGAAGGACAGAAGCCATGACAGAAAGAGGAGAAATAAGTGGCATGGAAATAGCTGATCCAGAAGGACTCAGCCTATCCTGTTGATAACGTTTAAAATATATTTTAAATTTAGTATGTATGAGTGTTTTCTTGCACATCTGTCTGGTGAGAGGCTAGAAGGCATTTAGATCCCCTAGAACTGGAGTTAAAGATGGATTCACGTGGAAATCATACCTCTGCAAAAGCCAAAAGTACTCTTAACCATTAAGCCACCATTCCAGCCAGCCCTCTCTGCTGATAATTTTTACTCTGGGGAACTACATTAAATTATACCAAGTTACAGGTTATCGCTAAGGAAAGATGGAAGGAGACCAACTGTGAACCTCCAGATTTCAAATACATACTTCCAGAAGTGGTGAGCCAGGTGTTTCACTGTACTTCTTACAGAGAGGCAGGATTTCCAAATGGTAAGTTTTTAAAAAATTACGTTTTTAAGTTTATTTAATGTGTGTGTGAAAGCATGCATTCGTGAATGCACACACTCCAGCATGTGGCCACACTTAGGCCACAGAGCACATATGTAGCTCAGAGGACAGTGTGACTAAAAGTTCCCAGAGAGAAGCCGCCCTTCCAAACAGGCTGATTGATTAACTGATTAAAACTCCCGTGACTCTGGAGAAGTTGGAATGTTGCAGGTCCAGAACCTAACTACCTCAGGCCATCTTTATCTCTAGCTGTGCACTGCCGTCCTCTGTGCCTGGCCTGACAGCCTTGTGACTGACCATCAGGTAAATCATTTAGGTTGGACAGAGTCCTAGCTTCCCTCTCCTGAATTAACTCAGCAGCCACTGGCTTCCACCTATGCAAAGACTGACAATCTTTTGGTGGCCTCTGAGGCCTGTAATATAGGCTTCCACACTTTTCTAGACTCTGTAGCTCTAATATTTCCACCAATGTTTAAAAACTGTCTTGAGCACTTGGGAGGCAGAGGCAGGTGGATCTCTGAGTTCGAGGCCAGCCTGGTCTACATAGTGAGTTCCAGGACAGCCAGGGCTGCACAGAAAAACCCTTGTCTCAGGAAAAAAAGAAAAGCAGCCAGTGCGCCTCACTACAGAGACACCCTCCATTCTCTTCATGAAGTTTTTAAAGTAAAAGAACAAAGAAAGGAATGACTCAAGACAGTTTTTTTGTTTGGTCGGTCGGTCGGTCGGTTGGTTGGTTGGTTGGTTGATTTATTTTATTTATTTATTTATTTATTTATTTATTTATTTTTGAGACAGGGTTTCTCTGTGTAGCCCTGGCTGTCCTGGAACTCACTCTGTAGACCAGGCTGGTCTCGAACTCAGAGATCCACCTGCCTCTGCCTCCCAAGTGCTGAGATTAAAGGTGCGGGTACCACTGCCTCCCAGCACTCGCTGCTCTTGCAGAGCATCCATGCTGTTGCCAGCACCCACGTTGCATTCACAACCGCTGTTAGCTACAGTTTCTGGAGATCTGCCAACTTCTTCTGACTTCCATGGGCACCAGGAACACATGTGCTGCATATACATAATCAAGGGTAAATAATACTCATACACATAAAAAGCAAAACCAACCAACCAAACAAACAAATAAAAAACCCTTAAAAACGAACAAACAAAACACTGTGAAACTGCTTCTGCGGCAGAGTACAGCCTTTGTGGGTAATCTAAATTGGTGTCCCTGGGCATCCTCACGAAGAGTTGGCTCCGTAATAAACTGTCTCTTATCCCTTTTGCGATTTGAGTCATATTTTTTGGGTCAACAGCATCTTAGAGGAATCCGTTCTCTCATTCTACCATTTGGGTTTTGGGATGGAACTCTGGTGGTCAAGACTTGCCGGGCAGGGCAGGCGGCGTGCCTTCCCCCACTGAGTCACTTTGATAGCCCCAGACTCCCTAGCTCTGAGTTACAAGAGACATGCGTTCCCACCGAGTCCATGAGTTGTTTGAAGTTTGGGAAATCAAACCTTTTCTCAGAGTGTGACAGCGTTATATATGCCTGGGGGCGTGTTCTACATAAAAATGTAGTTCCATGAAGAAAAATCGGGTCTCTTGTAAAAAAGCGTGGTGTCTCACAGAACTCAAGGGCAGGGAGTCCAGTGAGAGCTCTCAAGGGGCTGGGGCTGAAGGCAAGGCAGACGGGGATGCTTCCCCCTCCACATCCCCTCCCGGTGCATTTGGTACAGTGTATTTAATCTTCTAATTTTCTTTTAAAATTATTATTATTATTACCACTACTACTATTACTATTGTTGCTATTGTCTTAGGATCTCTATTGCTGTAATGAAATACCATGACCAAAGGCAAGTTAGGGAGGAAAGGATTTATTTGACTTACACTTCCATATCACAGGCCATCACTAAAGGAGTTCAGGACAGAAACTCAAAACAGGGCAGGAACCTGGAGGCAGGAGCTGATACATGCAGAGGCCATGGGAGGTTCTATTTACTGGCTTGCTCCCCATGGCTTGCTCAGCCTGCTTTCTTATAGAACCCAGGACCACCAGCCCAGGGATGGCTCCTCCCCCGGAATCAATCACTAATTAAGGACATGCTCTACAGCCTTTCCTACAGCCTGATCTTAAGGAGGCATTCTCCTAATTGAGGTTTCCTCCTCGCTGATGACTTAAGGTTATAGCAAGTTGAAATAAAACTACCTAGCACTGTTATTATTTTGTATGAATGAGTGTTTTGCATGCATGTGTACCTCTTCACCACATATATGCCTGGTGCCCACAGAGGCCAGAAGAAGGAGTTGTATCCTCTGGAACTGGAATTACAGATTGTGAGTCACATTGTGCGTATTGAGAATGGAACCTTTGTCCTCTGGAAGAGCAGCCAGGGCTCTTAACCACTGAGCCATCTCTTTAGCCCATAATTTGCTGGTTGTGGTGGCACACACTGGTAGGATTTGCTGAAGGAGGCAGAGGCAGGAGGATCACGAGTTCAAGGCCAGCCTGGGCTACACATTTTTAAATAAATAAAATATCCAATAAAAAAAATGACTAAGCATTAAAACATTTTTTCTTTATCTCTGTTTCTATTATTTTTGTCTGTTTGCTTTGTAAGTATGTATCTGTGTATATATGTGTGTGGGCACCCATGTGTGTGTATGTGTGTGTGTGTGTGCAAGTGTGTATGCATATATAAAGGCCAAAGGTCAACTCTGAATGTCATTGTTTAGGGGCTCACTCCTTATTTTGGAGACTGGGACCTGGGGCTAGGCCGGCTGGTCAGTGAACTCCAGAGCTCCTCCCTTTTCTGTCTTTTCTACTCACTGTCACCATGCTGCATGTTTTATGTAGACGCTGGAAGTTGAACACAGGTCTCAATACAAGCATGGAGCATGACCACTTTGCCAACTGAGCATTTCACGGCCATTTTTTTTTTTTTTAAACACAAAGGCTCTCGTAGCCCAAGCTGGCCTCCAACTCACTATGCAGTGGAAACTGCTCTCCTGATCCCCCTCCTTCTTCCTCCCAAGTGCTGGGATTACAGGCATTCACTACCATACCCAACTGCAGACTTGCCTCTGCAACTCTACTTTAGTACCTCGTATAATGCTGAGCTGCCAGATCTGGCAGGTAAAAGTGCATGATGCCCGTATTTACTCTGGCAGTCCTAAGATAATGCCTAAGCAATTCAGCGCCCTTCACTTCCTGAGTTTCCTGACCTATAACCCAAAGCGCATTTACAAGAGTCTTTCTTCATCCAAAGTCAGGAAGGAGAATCTAATCAGTCCAGCATGGGCTCCTGTCCAGCTTTGCTCAAATCCACATTGCTGGAACGTAAGTCAGGCAGCCTGGAGTCCTTCACTATAATAGGGAACAAATGAAACTTTGTTAGGATGGAGGAACGTGCCAAGAAGTTGACCCAAAATCTTATATGTTGTAGTAAATAAATGTGTGTTCTCAATAAACATGGCTAGCTACACAGACATCACTCTTGTGCATTTCCTGAGTTCACGGACTGAGCTTTCGAGGTCTGCATATCTTGGGGCATCAAGCATCTGAGATTCTGTGTATACTGGTAACTGGTCTAGACAACTTTGTAGAAGCAGCAGTCTGAGTTGCCTACCATGTTATTCTTAGAGGGCAAAACAATAATGGTCTCTTGGGGAAGCACCATGACTATTACTGTCGGTAAGGAGTCACAGAAACACTGAGTGCCTTAAAAACACCTTAAATATTTTCTCCTTGACATCTTTCCTAGTAGATACCTTTTCAGAAGGCTCTAAAGGGGAAGGGAATCTGGCAAGAGTTGGGTGGAGGAATGGGAGGAAATATCAAACTACTCTATATGCATGTATGCAATTCTCAAAGAATCACATAAAGTATTATATGTATTTTTAAGATTTCAAAAATAAAAATCACAGATAGAGACTGGCAAAATGTCCTAGTGGGTAAAGGTGCCTGCCACCAAGGCTAATAACCTGAGTTCAATCCCCAGAACCCACATGGTTGAAGGACAGAATGAACCTCCACATGTGCATTGTGGAAT
>JADRCD010233834.1:0-13883 GCA_019843815.1 Montemys delectorum | reverse complement strand
GAATGCAGTGGTGGGTTCCAGAATGCAGCGGTGGGTTCCAGAATGCATACAAGAACATTTACAATCTATTTTTAAAAATCCATCCAGCTGGATGTGGTGGTGAATACCTTTAATCCCAGCACTTGTGAGGCAGAGATGGACAAATCTCTGATTGCAAGGTTAGCCTGGTCTATAGAGTTCCAGGACAATGAAGGCTACACAGAGAAACCCTATCTCAGAAAAAAAAAAATCTTTAAAAAGAATCAAGCCATCCACCAAAGGGTAGCATATTAGCTATGGTGACTAGCACTGCTAGAGTCAAAGATGTCCAGGGATCTCTTTGGCAAAATGATTTTGTTTTCTTTGGAAACTCAGTAGTGTAGTTGCTGTGTATGTGACCCTTTCGTTTTCATTTTCTGAGGAACTCCATACAGATTTTCATCGTGGCTGTATCCATTTGCACTGCCACCAACATCATGTGAGTTGCCCACTTTCTGCATCCTCACCAAATATTGTCATGTCTTTTTGACAGAAGCCACTCTCAGTGGGGGAAGTGAAACTCCAGTGTGGTTTTTATTTGCATTTTCCTGATGATCCATGATGCTGAGCACTTTCTTATGTATTCACTGGCCACTTGTATTTCCTCTTTTAAGAATTGTATATGGAAATTATTTGCCCTTTGTTTAAAATCAGACTTCTTGCTATTGTTGGGATTCATATATATTCCGGACACTAACTCTTTTCAAATAAGCAGTGTGTCGTCTTTCTGTTTGTTACCACTTCACAGTTGGTTGTCTCCTTCATGGTGCAGAGGCCTCATGGTTTTAGAGAGCTCCATTTGTTTTCTTTGCCTTTATTCTCCATGTTTTAGGGCCTTATAAAAATTATTGCCTATTCCAACATCTTGAAGGTATCCCTTTCTCTTTTCTTTAGTAGTTCTTTTGTCTTGAGTCTTATAGTTCCTTGATCTATTTTGAGGTGGGTTTTGTATCCCATGAGATAAAAGAGGCTAATTTCATTCATATATATATATATGCATATGTATGCATATATATACATATATACACATATACATATATACACATACATATACATTTCTATATACATATCTCACATATATATATATATATATATATATATATATATATATATATATACCAATGTCTTACAGTGCTGTTTTGGGGAGACCTTGTCTTCTCTCTAGTGTTCTCACTGCTTTTGTTAAAAATCAATTGTCTATTTATACAGGGATGATTGTCTAAATATTTATACTGTTCTGAAATTGATCAATGGGTCTGTTTTCAATGCCATGCTGGTTGATTATTATAGTTTCATAATGTTTTTCAGTATTATATTGTAATATTCTTGGTTTTGTTGGTTTTGTTCAAGAATACATTGGGTATTCAAGGTCTTTCTTGTGTCTATCTGAATTTTGTGACTCTTTTTGGCTATATAGGGAGTGTTGTTAGTATTTTGAGGTAAAATATACTAGATCTACTGATTATTCTAGGTAGTGTATATATTTTATCATTATTATTTCTATCAAGTCACAAACATGGAACATCTTTCTATTTTTGATGGGTCCTCTTTTTTCCCTTGGCTAAAAGTTTCCTGTTCACACAAACGTTGACATCACAATAAGTTGGGACATTTCCTCATCAACATCACCAACATGTCCTATTTATTGTGCCTTTAGAGACATTTAGGCAGTTTGGCTATTTCTTAAGTTCAAACTTCACTCTTAGTTGCCTCCCAGTTTGTTGACCATGTATGTGGTTATTAAATAAAATGTATTCAAGGAGTTTTCAATGAAAAGAGGGAAGAACAGACAGAGGGAGAGAGAATATGGAGTAGAAACTTGTTAATCTTTCTCAAAGGGCTAGACAATGTGCTAGATTCTTTATAAATTATATATATGTATGTATACATATATATATACATATATGCATCTATGTAACGTTCATATATATGTATAATTTATAAAGAATCTAGCTAGCCCTTTAAATATATATGTGTGTGTGTATATATATTATTAGCAAAGGTTATGAAAACTGTATATAGTTTTCTTACAGTATAGTATGATATAGTAGTATAGTATAGTATAATATAGTAATATAGTCCAGTAGTATAGTAATTTGCTGGAGTTCATGTAGTTGTAAGTGGTGGAACAAGAATAACTGTGGTCTGAGTCCAGAGGACTGCAAAGTATATGGTTTTCCATATCATTCCATCTTCTTTTATTCTGTTGAATAAACCCGTGTTAAAATAGTATATTTAGCAGAATATTATTGGACAGAAGTGTCCCTAGGGGAACAACTAAGGAATGCTGAAACTTTAAAGGACATTGCTAGCACTTAAGTACCTTTGCTTTTGAGATTTTTTTTCATGCCAATAACCTACTAACTACCATGTGCCTCCTGAAGAAACTGTCCGTTAAGGGGCCATATTAGCGTGGTCCTCGTGGCAGGTGCGCACACTCCCAGTGTGTGTGCATGCGTGTACAGGACCACGTGTGCACGCGTGGGTGCAGAGGATGACCTCAGGCACCCTTCCGTTTCAACACCCAGCTCGTTTCTTTCTGTATTTTTTAGACAGAATCTCTTCCTGGCTTAGAACTCTAGTAGGCTAGACTGGCTGGCCCATGAGCCTCGGGGTCTAGCTCTCTCCATCTCCCTGGTGCCAGGATTACAAGCAAATGCCAGCACACTTGGATTTCTCTGCACCGGTTCTGAGTTAGAAGGCAAACATTCTACTCAATAAGCCATCTCCTTAGTGTCCAGCACATGGCTTCTAAGTTAGGCTTGTTTTAACATAAACTGAACACTTAAGATCATGAACATGAACTGCGGACAGGATAAGGCTGGCAAAAAGGAGAGTTATCTCATCTCTAAACCTGGAGAACAAGGGTCTCTGGATCCACAAGGAAACCAGGAAGCGCCTTTCTCGTTTAGATGCAAGAGCTTTTCAGAGCAAAAAGTCAGATGACTATGAAGTCGTGGTCAGCTGCACTGCAATTTGTTGCCAAGATGACAAAGGACAGAAAGTACAAACAGGACAATGTAGGAGGCCTGGTAAGAAACACTGGGCGATCCCAGTATTGCGTGGTGCCGAACTGGGTCACGTAACTCCTCTGCTTGGAAGCCCTCAATCAAGCAGAACTTCTATAGCCCACAACTGTAATTTCAAACCACAAGAGGAAACAGAACTCCCTCAAATTTTTATTTTGCTGAGGAAGTGGACGATTTAAATAAGTCTGTTTGACACATGCCTATCTGGCTTTCCAGTTCCCTTCGATTTCTTGCACGTCAGCCATAAAGCTTTGCCCTGCCTGTTCTAACTGGATTTATGCATTCTGCATCTGGTATTCAGCAAGCATATTTTTCTTCCTTTTTCATTGAACTTCTGCCCATACACACACTCAGGGTCTCATTTAATAGCGGGATTATTCCCTGTGTATTTTAATACACAGGAAACAGGAAATCATCTGAAAGAACGTGGTGAGCTCATAGTATATCACTTTTCCCCACAAGCCCGTTTGGAATCAGAGACAAAGACAAGATTTTGGAACTTATAGCTCAGAGTTGCTCAACCTGGGAGAATGGATGACCTTAAGTTCCCTCTCCTGGTTCTTAACATAGTAAAAATTAAAAACATGATTCCAACAGATAGGAAAAAGACTTTCTTTTCAAAATAAAGTTCTGTGAAACTCTCAGAAATGATAGGGGTCTCTGGAGTCTGTACCAAAAGAAGGGTGGAGAGGGAGTCCACAGACAAGGCAGCAGGGGTGGTTCCTGGACATTCAAACAGTGTACAAAGTCATCTCAGGCTCTCTTAAAGAGAAGCTCATAGTGCAGGACCCTGTCAGCACCCCTGGTACTTATTAACCATGGCTACACAGTCACCACCAGGCCACATGTGTTAGATACAGTGAGCCTTGGTTTACAGATGAAAGGAGTTTGTCACTTAAGGCCTAAATTTGCTGAGGAATAACTTCACCTCCATTTGGGGTACATGTCTCCATGAGGTAACATTTCCTAGGGTGAGCTTGTACAGAGAAAAGCACACTGTGACTTGAAACTTCCAGGCTCTGTCTCTGAAGTTGACCAAGAAGGAGACCAAAGATGCTCAAAGTCGAGAGTGATGACTCCAGAAGTCCTTAAAGAGGAATTTAGAATTAAGAAGAAAGAAGAAATACACGGGAGTCTGTATATTCTTGTCCATAAGTATTGGTATCTCGTTCTCATGCATCAATCCACTCTCAGTTAACTCCAAGGTATGCTTAATCTGCATATTTAATTTTCCAACCATACTGGAGAATGAAGCACTTATGAAAATAGGGTGGCTGCCTTTGGCTCTGAATCAACAATTCAACTCTCAGCTCCTCAGGAGTTTGGAGACTCCCTGCTCTGGCTCCAAATTAGCCTTGCTGGTTCTTCCTTCCCTGTGGCTGATCTCCTTCACACTTAGACAAACCCACCACAGTCAAACCATGGCTCACATCTTTCCCATCAGCATGCCTCATGGGTCCTTTATCTTCTCGAATATATCTTCCCTTTAGTCTATTGTGTAGCCTACCAACATTTGCACTACTTGTATATTTATTTGTGTGTTTATTTATTTATTTACTTTTGAGATAAAGTCTCCTTTGCAGCCCTGGCTAGCATGGACTTTTCTATGTTGACCAGGTTAGCTTCAAACTCAGAGCTCGACCTGCCTCTGTCTCCTGAGTACCTGGGCTACCACACCCAGCTTTTTGCATTTTTGTTTTAATTATTTCCTTTGTTTGAGGTTATAATAATTACATCATTTCCTCCTTTCCTTTCTTCAAACTTTACTATATATCTCTCTTTTCTCTTTCAAATTTATTATCTCTTTTTTATTAATTGTCCTTACACCTACACATGTGTACACACACACACACACACACACACACACACTCTTAAATATGTAAGTATTTAGGAGTACAACTTGCTAAGAATTATGACATTACTTGCATGTATGTTTGCAGGCCTGACCATTTGGTATTGCATAATTTGTATTCAACTGTTTCTCCATTTCTTTAGTTGCCTGTAGCTTTGTATAGGGTTGAGGCCTCCTGGGCTTCCTCCAGTACACATTAGCATGTACTTTCAAACTGTTTTTCTTTGTTTTTCTTATAGCATCTTTTGCCTCCTTAACCATTCTACATTTTTTACATAGCTAAGCATCCTAGTCCAGCCACTGAATCTTGAAATATGTGCATACAGTCACACAGATCCTGTGTGGGACTCGAGCTGATTGGCATCTCTTCAGGAGAGCCACTTGTATTCAGTGGGCCAATCATCTTTTCAACTCAGTTTTTAAGGACATCCTGTTGGTGGCGTAGCTATTGTAGGAGTATCCTATCATGGAAATTAGCAAACTCTACACGCCACAGCTTTATTTTTCTCCCTTGGAGGGTATTTTGCTAGCACCAAGCAAGTCTTCGCTATTAAGAGTGTGCTCTTCGGCCCTCAGTACAGACATGCTGTGTGGGCCTGTCAGAATAGAGAAGAGCAGCATTGCCGTTCCAAGCTCCCAAGTCGGGGGTTCACAATGGAACAAAAGCCTGGGGTCATTTTTTGCACATTGAACTAGATGGAGCAAGGAACTGTTCAACTCACCTCTTCCAGGTTAGAACTGAATTTTACAAAGACTGTGCTCAATCATTGTTCTATTGATTGAAATTCACAATGCAAAACTATTTCAGTCCTCCAGGCTGCTTGCCAAAGGCCTGAGACGTATTTGTCCTGTTTATGCAGTTATTATTCTGACATTCTGATGAGTTTGTTTTAAAAGGATGAAGCAGAACAACGTCCAACAGCTTGAGGAGATCTAGATTTGAATATTACATAAGTGCCTACCAACCCAACAAAAGAAATTAAAAGCATTTTCAGGAATGGAGAATTTTTCTTCCTCCATGCGCTCTTGATGGTCTTAGGATATCTAACGTAAACTGAAAGCCAAGGCCAATACTGAGGAAGTGGCTATATCAGATTTTTATTCATGGCTTCTCCAAGGAAACCATAGATTGAATAACAAACAATCCTTTTAAAGTCCATAATAAAACATTAAAAGTAAGTTAAGAAGCACATGTAAGACTTGCCCAACTCAAGTTGCAGTTTCTGGAAGCTGTATTTTTGGGGAGATGGGGAGGAGGGATTATTCCTAACAGAGCATGAACTATGGGGGTCAAATTCAGTGCATTGTGTGATCCTAGGAAGTTCTTTTTTTTAGTATAGGATAGAGTTTATTTAGGGCATGGGGAGGGGGAGTTAAGATGGTAGCAGAGGCAGTGAAAGGCAGAGAGAAGGTGAGAGTAGAGAAGTAGGGGGGAGAGAGACCACGTGGAGAGAGGGGGGAAGGGAATAGGAAGAGAGAGGGGGAACAAAGTGAGAATAAGCAAGGTGGATCCCAGGAAGTTCTAAGCCACAGTTTCCTGTGAAATGAAAGTGTTAGGTTATCATCTTTGTCATCACTGTTGGTGGGTCTAATAACTATTCCTGGTGGTCACCTGTTCTTAAGCTTGCTGACTCTAGAGACAGGGTCTTGCAACTGAACATCGGTCCCAATACCCTGTGCATTACTTGGGGAAGACACTCATCCGTAAGGCATGGGTGAGTAAATAAATCAGTTTCCAGACAATGGAGAAGTACTTTCCCTCAGTGAAGGCTCTGGAAGGTATTCCCAAGGAGTTCTGTTAAGAAATGCTCTTTAGGATTTCTATATTGTCTGTTTACCATCAAACAAGTAAGTCTGGAGCTAGCATAATTACAAAACTATATATTATAACGTTTCTGTGCCTACATAATGCCAACTAAAAATGCACACTAGAGGCAGGAGTGTAGCTCTGTGGTTGAGCTCTTGTGTAGTATGCACGAGGTGCAGAACAAAAGAAAATGCAGATTTAGGGATGTCTTAGGTGAATGTGTGAAGTCATTACAGCCTTGGAAGTGTGTCAACATGTCCTCTGCCTCCAGAGAGCTTTGACTGGACCCTATACCCAGAGATGGTTGATATAGTTCACACATGCATTAGCATTCCAGAAAGCTTCCAATTGATTCTGATCTGCAGCCAGGATTAACAGCAGCTAACCCAAGGGCATGATTGAACAGATGCATAAACCAATTAAGAAGCAAACTGAGCAGTAATTTGAGGAAAACAGATTTAGAGACTGGAATGACCTGGAAGCAGCTGTTGCCTTTTTTGTTTCTAAGGTTGGCCTTATCAGCTCTGTAGGTCCAGAATTGTGATGGTGGCCCCCACAAGGCTGGTAAGCTGGGGTGGGAAGTGAGGGTTGTCCCATGACTTTCTTGGGAAGGTATAGTAAAAGACATAATAGGAAAGGCGCCCATAGACCAAAGATTCTATCAGGAACAGCTTGGTGAATTAAGTTATGTGGGCTACAGGAGCGTGGGGAGCTCACAGGCAACTGCACTCCCCAACACTTTCTTATTTGGAATCTCTTAGGCATTTTGCATTAGACCACCTATAGTTGAGGCAGGAGGGGTTGTGGTTTAAATTTCAGGTAGGGTCAGTGAAGGGCCTTGTGAGCAGCCCCTTCTGTGGCGGGATGTTGACAGAACCATTACCATAGACCTGGCTACCTTCTGTGTAGTTGTATTGATTTCAGTGATGACTACGGGCCCCATGAAAATCATGGCTGTCAAGCTCAGAGGAAACAACTACACCACAATTGGACAATGTCTTTCAGCTACTTCTATTCACAAGCGCTTAATCTGACCAACAATCAGTTACTCACAGTCTTGTCCTTTTCTAGGAGGAATGGCAGATATTGGAAACAAATTAACATCATAAAATTGCTTTAAAAACCAATGAATTCAGGAAGAGACCTGGGAGCTGGAGGAGGATGAATAACCTATATTGATGCTGTTGTGTTTTATAAAAAAAGAGGGAGAGCCAGGATCCCTTCCTCCAAGGTACCAGCTATACAACGGATAGAAGAGGGAGAGCCAAGGTCCTGCCCCCCACCCCCCGAGGTACCAGCCATACAATGGATAGAGTGTAGAATAGAGTTTATTTAGGGAAGAGAAAGGGGAGTTGAGAAGGGAGTAGAGACAGAAAAAGACAGACAGAAGAGTGAGTGAGAGAGAGACAGAGACAGAGACAGAGAAGAGGCAGCCTGGAACAGGTGGTCAGAGAGAATAAGAGAGTGAGGAGGGGGCAAGCAGCCCCTTTTATCGTAAGCCAGGCCTACCTGCCTGTTGCAGGTAGAGTTTAGAAGGAATGCCAGCAGAAACAACATAAGCTGTGTTTTAAATACCAGATATTTGCCAGACTTCACTACAGATCATCATGTAGCTTGGGCCACACTGCACATGAGTTCCTGGGTCTTGTTTTCCCTAGTGGATCCAAGGGACAACCAAATTGACGAACTAATTAGATCACCATTTTTCTCATAGTTCTCCCATGTTCCTATTTTCAAAATTTCAGGTCATTTGAGCCTGAGATGTACATTGAGAGTATTTAGTTGAGGTAGAAACTACATAAACATGCTTTAATCACCCAGTATGTGTTCTTTTATAAATAGGTGATACAGAGATAGATAGGTAGGTAGGTAGGTAGATAGATAGATAGATAGATAGATAGATAGATAGATAGATAGATAGAGATAGTAGGTAGATGATAGATGATTTGTCTAGATATTGAAGATGTCATTTATCTTGAATTTGCATCATCTATTAAACATGATGTAATACTTCAAATATCATAATGATGAGAAGTAATATATCAGATGTTCTTTCAAGAAGCAAGAGTCAGTTATTCAAAGTTAGTTTGCACTAGTGCTGTATAGACTATAAACCTATAAAGAAAACTAAGTTACAAGGTGCTATGGCTCCCTCCATGACATTATATTCATCCAGCAGTTGACATACGCAGTTATCAGTGTAGCTTGTTACCTGATGATCACAGAAATGGGAGAGACAATATACAAGGTTTTGCATTTCTCCAATGTCCATTACTAAGGCAGCGAGTTGCAAAGGGCGCCTAAGTACTCAATGGTGCTAAGATTAAGTCATCCGTAAACCTTTTCTTTAAACCCCAAACATGTGCTCATTATCAGAGTGACACCAGAGAGCAATTTCAATCACATTTCAGAGCGTTCTGTACTATTTCAGAGGTCTCCGACATTGTCAGTTAGGTGACTTTGTAATGTTGGCAAAGCAGCTTTGTGAAGGCTGTCCCCTCCAATACCTCACTCACCTTCTCTTGCCTAAAGTCTTCCCACTCTTGATTATTTAGATCAAGAGACCCTGGGTTTTGTTGAAGTCTCTGTGGCCAGACTCAAAGGCTTCCTTCCATGCACTCCGTGGAAATGAGAGTTTAAAACAGTTACATCCATTAACCTTGCTTGGTTTTCTTTTCTTGTCCAAAATTCTTCAAATTTAAAAGATTTGGGTTAAGCAACTATAAAATCCAATATTTGGGCCCAGGTCAAAAACAGAAGAGGAGAGCACACATAAGACACTGTCCTTAAGTCAAACCTCAATTCGAAATACCAAAACACAAGACTTTTATGAGTGCCAGTTCTAAACGTCATGCCTTTGCAAATAAAGACTTAACCAGCAGTTGGAGGACAGGGTGTTGATAGAGGGCTCAGTGGGGAAAAATAACCCATTTGCTGTGTGAGCATGGGATCTAAAGTTCAGATCCTGAGAACTCATGTAAATTCAGGACAGGCACGACAGCCCATCTGTCATCCCAGTGTGCAGAAGGCAGACATGGGGATCCCCAGAGCAAGCTGGCTAGTGAGACTGCCTGAATGAGCAAACTCTAGGTTCAAGTAAGAAAGTGACCTTAATATACAAGTGTAGATTGGGGAAGATACCAGATATGAGCCTCCATGTACACATGTATATCGATCTATTCGTCCATACATACATACGTACATACGTACATACATACATACATATATGCATACACACATGCACACACACACCACACCACATGCAAAAAAAAAAAAAAGAATTTGAGCATGAACCTCTGAGGAAAATAAAATATGAATTGGGGCTCCACCCCAGCAACAGCAACAGGTGAACTGCTGATGGTAAGATAACCAATGACATCAATTTTCCCTCTCATCTCAACAAATTACAATTTCTCCAAGAGACTCAGACACACACACACACACACACACACACACACACACACACACACTCATTCTCAAGTGGGAGCAGAAATAGCAAGGAGGAGCAAAGGAATTTTACAGCATTCTTGGGTAAATAGCTGAATTAGGAGATCAACAGAATCCTGAGGTGCCTGGACATCATGGTTGAGAACTGTAAAGTAAAGCATAGCCAGCCAGCATGCAAGGCAGTCTCACAAAGGCTAGCTCCTACTGTCTGTGATGTCCCTGGAACTAAGCAGGTGCACCTGGTGCTTGACTTAAAGGTTCGGGAAGTGTAGAGGCGGCAGGAATGTGCCTGAGGAACTCAAAGGTAGAGCAAAGGTCATTTATACACACATGCCTGGAAAGGACATAGCCCTACCTGAAAATTATTTTTTTTCATAGACTCTGTTACTATAAAAAAATATATCCCTTAAAATTCAACCAAATTATACATCTAGAGCTCTTTAGAACAGTGTGTTTATTTTTAATTTGAAGGTGTCCTTGGGTGTTCCCATGTTCACCGTCAAAGCCAAAGACCTTAAAAGGGTCCATGGCTTGATTGGTCAGCTCAGTGCTGGAATGTAATTTGCATCCAGTACCTTCCAAAGCTCCCATGAACTGGAACTCAGAAATATTTTCCTGTGAAAGCAACTCCCAGAAGCCAATGTTCATTCATTTACCTGGGACCAGGTTGTACGCAGAAGTCCACAAAAGCAGCTAATTTTTCCGAGTGCTTTGGGGAACATCCTTTATTACCAGGGGCACATTTTCTGGGTTCCTATAGGTAATGTTAATTCTACACAGTTAGACGTAAAAACCATGAGTTCTCTTGCACTTACTTAGGACCTTGCATAAAATCTCTCTGGCTTTTAAAATCCACAAATCCAGAGTAAAGCCACAAGCAGAAAACAAAGAAAATAAAATGAAGCAAATCTCGTTTCCCTGGGGGCTTGAATCCCTCCAAATTAAGTCAGAAACACTGCTAATTTCTTGTCTCCAATCATGCCTGTACTTCACTCAGCCCTCTGGGGAGAATTTATTGTAAGGCCATTCATTTCTGAGTAACTCAGTGTGGAGAGAGTGTCAAGAAGTTAGCAGACAGGGCATAATTTCAAAGACATAATTTCATAAAATGACAAATAGTAAACGCTAAGCAAATGTAACAAGGTAACCAAATATCAGATGGATACTGAAAGAATTAAGAAAAGGATGTGATTAGCATCCTGATTAATTTGGTGCCTGAAGGAAGGAAAGAATTGGGGAGCTTATTTCTGTTATATCCCTGGGTCTGGAAAGAGTGAATACACTTGCAAACAGCACACTTCTTTTGAAAAGTTACCCAAAATGAGCATAAAGGGAGCAAAACAAAAATGGACTACCTATTTACTTAGTCAAGAAACAATGATAATCAGCTCCCAGGTGTAGGAGAATTCAATTCAACATTCCCAAACACACAAAAATGGAGCTAAAAATATTTTCACTTGTGAAAGACAGGTCAGAGCTCAGCAACAAGAGAAAAAGTTCTCTAATGCCTCAACCCAGCAGGAGCGCAACAATGTCTCAAACAGGAGAGCTCATGAGTCTCAAAGCTCGCGCTATTAGTGTCATTCAAGGACAGAATCTAGTCCAGGAACGTTTGTTCTCAGCAAGAATAAAAACTGGGCTTCCCAGACAAAATCAGCACAGCATCAAGCATGGCACAGATCCTGAAGGGTCCAAAACATCTCTGCCTGGGTGTCATAGTAGCAGCTGGACAGGAGCCAACAGCCCTACCCTCAGGGTTAACTGTCACTGCTGAGGAACAGGGCGACCCGGACTGAACAGTGAGTGGAAGTGGGGCCTGCAGTCTATTGGTCAACGCACTCTGAAAACTCCAAGCTGAAAAAGACAACACTCAAGATAATTCAGAAATAGTGTGTCTTGAGGGTACTGGTATAGCACCGGTAGAAACCACCTCAGGGAGCTCCAGAAGAGATTATCCCCTATGAAACAAATTCCTGAGTAAACAGAGGCAGCATCATGAAAGGCAGTCCATAGGGCATAGGGAAATAGTAATAGTAATAGTAATCATATGGGAATCATGTAAGGCTGGAATCATATAGCTGTCTCCTGAGAGGCTCCGTCAGGGCCTGACCAATACAGATGTGGAGGCTCACAGCCATCCATTGGACTGAGCACAGGGTCCCCAGTGAAGGAGCTAGAGAAAGGACCCAAGGAGGAACAACAATATGAACTAGCTAGTACCCTCAGAGCTCCCAAACCACCAAGTAAGGAGTAAACATGGAGAGACTCATGGCTCCAGCTATATATGTAGCAGAGGATGGCCTAGTCTTTCATCAGTGGGAGGAGAGGCCCTTGGTCCATTGAAGGTTCTATGCCCCAGTGTAGGAGAATGTTAGGACCAGGAAGCAGGAGAGGGTGGGGTGGTGAGCAGGGATAGAGGGGAGGGAATAGACGGGGTTTTTTTTGGAGGGGAAACCAAGAAATGGGAGAAAATTTTAAATGTAAATAAAGAAAATGTCTAATAAAGAAAATTTAAAAAAAAAAAGAATTATAAAGACAATTTTAAGGAGGTGGTTTATATCCATCACCCAAACTGATTAGAAAGGTAGATTATTTTAAATATCTCCAAAAAGAGCAACGTTCATTCATGTTCTCACTAAAGGGCAAGATACCATGCCATGGTCTGAGGAAAAAGTAGGAATGAAAAAAGTAGTAATGAGATAGTATCTTTCCTCAAAGTATTCTGGGAAAAACAGAATCATCAACCAATACCATCATGTGGGCTCCACATTAACAGAAAGGTCTACATTCTGAGCAGACGGTTGTGTTCAGGCAGCTGTGTCTGGTGGGCTGCGCCCAAACAGCCACTGCTAAACAGAATCAGCCAAGCGGTAGGAAGTCCTCCCCTCCACCACACAGCTTGTCAGACATCTGTAGACCAGCCTCACAGTACAAATGAATCCTGAAACACCAGCATTGAGAGAGGGCCGTTCATGGTACATCATGACATGCCTTCTGCTTTTTAACTTTGTACAAACAGTGGAAGGAATTCAATAAAGGCCCCACAGTTTACTCCTTCTTTAAGGATGCTGTGTGTTGGTTTCCATAACGGTTACTCTAGTTGGTGGTCTCTTCAGCAGTGCACAATGGTTCCTTCTCTCCTATATCCTTGTTTGTATTCTCACTACTGCTTCTTTTCTTGGTGATAGCCATTCTGGTACAGATGAGACGGAATGACAAAGCTGTTTTAATTTGCATTTTCTAGTGGCTAAGAATGATGAGCATTTCTCATACTATTTACCAACTATTTGCATGTCTTCTTTTATTTTTTTAATTATGTTTATCTGTGTGAATACATGATTGGGGGCAGGGGGAGGGTGTAAATGCTGAGGGAGGAGATTGGGGGACCTGGGTTATCAATCACTTTCTGCCATATTTTCTTTAGACAGAGCCTCCTGCTGGACCTGGAGAGAGGCTGGCAGCCAGCAAGCCCCCATGATCCTCTTCGGCACAAAGGTAAGAACACATGCACAACCATTCACACAGGCACAGGTCTGGCTTATTGTTGGATTGTTTGATGTTGGTACTGAGAGCTGATCCAGGCCCTCATGATCGCAAAAGTGTGTTTCCACACTGACCCATCTCTCCAGTCTCTCGTGCGCCCTCTTTAGAGAACTTTGTATTCAATCCATTTGCCTATATGATGCATGTGGAGAATTAGAGGATTTGGTATTTAATTTTTTGAATTCTT
>JADRCD010233832.1:15131-28440 GCA_019843815.1 Montemys delectorum | reverse complement strand
GGGGGGAGATCCACCCTCCCGGGGACGTTTCCTGGACCCGGGCATTTCTTGGGGATGGGTGTTTGCTCTGTAAACCTTTCTGAAGCTCTGTCTTTAGGCTCAATGGACATCCCTTGCTCCTTGGTATTTTTATGAGGTGTCCCTGTTTGCTCGATTCTTCCATGACCAACGGTGCTTTTCTAAAGAAGACTTTAGATCTCAGCACAGGCTGGGAAGGTTTGGTGTGTGACTTTATTCCCTGTCAGTTCCCTGGGGTCTATTAATACTGAGTTGTGATGCACCTGTCCATAACTCTAGGTCCTCTGGGAATGCAGAATGCTACTCTGGCTGTTAACTGGTGGGAGCTGTGGGGATTCAAAGCCCTATGAGCTCCCGCTGCCGCCTTTTTCTGGGTGTCTTCCTATCTAAGACACAGTTCTCTGATAATCAGTAAGTAATTCTGTCCCATCCTAGAAATTGTAGCTTTCCCATGTGCCATCACCACTGTAGCAACCTTGCAACATCTCAGCTATAGCATACAAATCCAGCCTCCAGATCCAGAGGAGGAGAGGTCCTCATAGCAGGCCTTGGTTTGAAGAATGCTCTCTGCTCGGCCTGATTAACAAAGTCCCAGTCAAAAAGCCTTCCTTTTAGTATGGGAAGTTACTGACGCTAATATCTGGCAGTCCATGTTGGTTGCTATCTGTTTTAATTAAACATTATTTTGCATGGGTTCCCTGAGGAGTCTGTTATCATGAAAAAAAAAAAAACACCATTTCATAAATCTAAGAAAAAAAACTAAACAAATACATGCCTTTATACCTCGATACCATTAAAAGTCTCCGAATTTTTCTAAGTTTCTTCTCTATGAACACAAAGACAGCTATAGGTACAGTGCATGAGTGATTCTCCTTTGGAAGTGCAGCCAAAGGCAGACATTGGCAGATTTGTTACACATTTCCATATTTCTATGTGGACATGGGGATCTATAAATATGAATACTCTCATTTACAGAGTTTGAAAATAGAACACACACACACACACACACACACATGAATGAAACTGGTTTAGTTTCTAATTCATACCAACTTTCTGGAAAACATGCTAATAAACCCATTGTCATGTGTTTCTTTGAGAGCATCAGTATAATTAGCCCTTTTAAAAAGAGAACAAAACTACTTTGGAAACCTCAGTTTGAAATACAGTGAGGCCTGATACCTCATTATAGCTAAGCAGAGCTTTTTTCTCTTGCTTTGATTTCCTGGCAAAGCATTATTTTATGCCTTTGTTCCCCTTCAGTGATCATAATAGTCTTGGCATGAACCTTGCCAGGTAGGTGGAAAAAAAAACCTCCCCCTTGGGCATTTCTTGTCCTTTGTGGGGGGAGGGGGCATATTCTTAGAGTTAACCCCTTCTGTGGTCGACTTGGAGAGCCATCAGTGTGAAGCAGGGGGAGGCTCTTAATTTCTGACTCTTGTCCTTCTCTTTGCTCAAGATGTCTTTGCGTCCCCGAGTCTGCCCTTTCTCATTTGCATCCCTTCCTGTGTAAGAAGAGGAATCCTTTTAGTGTGCACATCACAGTGGACCTTCAGGGACATCTCTGAGGGAAAGGCGAAGGCTGGTAGAGCAGCTTTTGGGAGACTTTTAGCTAGAAACTTAAGCTCCCTCAGGAGCTTTTGTCTCTCAAGCACTGTGGATGGAATGGAGTGTTTTGTCCTCTCTTGCAAGAAATTCCTCCGAAAACAGGAAGGGGAATCCTTTTGTGCTTGGAGTCCTGTTCCCTGCAGGAAGGGAAACTAGAAGAACAAAGGATATATGCATAACAAATAAAGCCTGTGACGAAAACCGTGCTTTCCGACTGACTGCTCAGAGCGCTGATTGTAGCCCTTGGGGTTAGGAGTTAAAACAACCTCACTTTGCACCTGACTTAAAGTCTGCCCTGAAGGGTGAGTTGTTCTGGTTGACAGGATTAGGTCCCTCTTCATTTCTGCATTGGCCCCTGAAGCATGAAAGGAGCTGAACAAAGAGATCTTTAGTTCATCAGTCCCACTTCAGCATCGCAACACTTCAGTGCCTGCTAGTGGTAGTACGAGGAATTGCAGCGACTGTCATGGCTTCCTAGTGAAAGCTTGTGCTGCAAATTATAGCCCTTAAAAGAGGTTGGGCAAATTCGTAGTTAACTCTCTTCAGAGAGTTAGGGTTCTCCTTAAGAGATCCCTCTGTTATCCTGTTTCTCGCATCATAAAATTCTAAATAAAACATACATGCAGTACGTCTTGAGACACAGTGAGGAGCAACTGAAACGGTCTCTCCTCTGGAAACGACCGAGACAACAGCAGTACTCTTCCCAAATACTGCCTCTTGGAGTAGTTTATGGGACAGACGGATTTGAACACCTGATACTAAACAACTCCCTAGCACCGCGCTTGTTCTCACACCCTGTTTACAATATCTTTCTGCACCCGAAGCATTCTGCACTTGAATGCCGCTCCTTACCCTCCAACTCAGCGGCCTCTTGATTGATGGCCATGCTTTGTATAAGTTACTTCCTAGACCACTAATGTGAGCCTAAAAGAAAAAGAATACAAGAAAAGGTTCCACTCACAGTGCACCTCTGGTCTATACCAGAAAGACAAATGGAGGATCTCACCCATCCCTCAGCTTCGACTTCTGGATATCCAGATAGAATAATCTGAGCATTTTGATCAACATCAAACTGATGCTTAGGCTGAACAAAGAATTCTTATTATCTTGGTCTGAAGCTCTCATGAGGTTCAGCACATATGTTAATCGAGTTTTAAGAAGTTCTGTCTTGATCTCAGCCGTAAGCACCGAGTGTTGAATCCTAACTCATGGTGTCCGTCCACCTGGGTCTGTCCTTGGGCAGGTCCTTATCTTCCTTGTCCCAAGCAGCCCATTCTTAGCACCGCCTTCCCTTTGGCACACAGCGATGCATACTAATGGCAACAGGAGTAGTTCACTTTTAATCTGGCTTTACAGTAACTCTCTTAGACTTTGGTATATACTTAGTCACGTAAGACCTTTCCGTTATTAATGCAGCCTGATTCTGTACTCGTTACTTGAATGAGAATCCACACTTAGAAATGATTTTATCAGCTTGGCTTCTGAAATGTCTTTGAAGCATGTAAGGCCTGACTAATCTATACAGAGCTTTAACATCCTCATAGGTGGTAGTCATCCTGAATCAAATGACATTTTTAAGAGAAAGTTTACACCTTTGAAATCTTACATATGAGATAATTCCTTGGTCAAATAAAAGATACATATTTAAATAATTTATTTGAATAGGGCAAAATCTACTGAAAGAAGGGCTCTCCCTTTTCATTTCCCCTTTCTTTGTAGCCCTCATAGCTTATCCTGGCTTTAATAACTTGTACAAACAGGGTGACATCTGGAACCAATTTAAGACAACTTTATCATCTTTGCAGCTTGCTGAACTCGCTTAGAAAAATTAATTTATCACCAAACCATTTCCTAGGGGGAAAACTATACATTAAAATAATTGAACAGAATTTTCTTATACCCTCAGTGTTCCTGAATTTACCCCAGCCATTGAGCATCTAAAGAATAACTCTAAGGGCAATCAAACAGTGTTATGAAACTGGGAGGTTGGGATTGACAGTGTAGGGTAGCTGGGCTCTGATAGTGAATATGTTTTTTTCTTCATTAAAAGCTAGAAATGTTATTACCAGAGGCCAGAGAGATACCAGAAATATTTAATCTAAAATGTCTCTGGTTCTGTCCTGGTTAGAGGCCAAGGATGGCACAAAGGTCTCCTTTTACTTTCTCGTTCTTCCCTTAAATTCATACTTACACTGAGAATTGACTGGAGCTGAGAGACACTGTAAACTCTGTAAGTGGCCAGTCCCCTGGACCCAGTGTCTCCATCCATGTTCATTCTGAGTCAGTGGCCCCAGTGCTGTCCTGTTTCTGGGACCTCGTAACTGCTGAGCAGATGATCTCTTAAGCACTGAGCTATGAATATAAATAACTCCTTCCTAAGCTCACCCTTGGTGGGCCATGCTTTTTATTCTTTGAATCTATGGGATAAGGACACAGGCCACTAACTCGGGGGCTGTTTTATAAGATTGTAAGGATTTGGCAATTAAATTTCCAGTCAAAGCCAAAAAGGCAAGAAGAAAGATCTTCAAATGCATAGAAACCTTACACTTCCATATCTAGGTCTGCTGACAAAATTAAGAGTGTTTTGGTTGAATGAGCTGTATGCTGGAACTTGTGTGGTTCCTTATTCTTGAAAACTGGTTAAACACTAATGCACTAACTGGGGTTCAGGTTTGAGAAAGCAACAGAAACCATTAGAGTTGGTCCTTATCCCAGGAGCCCATGCAGCATTAACAGTAGGCCTTACATGGGCACAGGACATGGGGAATACAATGAGGTGTGTGCCCTCATACTTTGTAAGTTCTTGATGGCCTTCATAGGTCACAAAAATGTCCCATGACGTATTTCTGAGGTGAAGAAAGCTTTGACATTGCTTGGGAACAAGAAGTTGAGGGAACATCTCAATGTGAATTATGTGAAGCTGGCAACAGTATCTTTGCTCCACATCTTATGCTATTTCCGTTTCGGCGCTGATTCTTCCTGAGCTAGCCCACATCCACTGTGTGCTGGGTTACTGTTCCCTCTGTGGGAATACGGTCAAAAGAATGACCCACGGTGAGCAATGCCTAGGTAACTGTGAGAAGCGCCAGGAAAAAGGTCAGAGGGTCTTTTACTTTGGTGCATTTTTTCCCTCTATGTTGTTCTTTGACATGACTTCATGCCTCCTGTGATAAACATTTATATTCAATTTATAAGATATGGTTGTTCTTGTTGGATGTCAGACCATAGCTATAGAGCCAACTTTGGTCAGTCTACCCTGAATCTGGATATGACCTCCTGCTTTGGTTTCATGCTTTTCTAGATGTGCATGCAAGACAACTGTGTTTAAATTGCTCTGTCCTGAGAAAGTTCTGGGAAGGACCTGCTCTGTCAATATTTAGTATGTGCTTATTGGTGCATAGTTATTTGCATGTTTTTTTGTTTTGTTTTAAACATATTTTTCTAACCATGTTTTTCTAAACTCAAAAAACTGTCCTCGGGCCATTGCCTTTTTTGTTAAATTCGTTTATAGAAGTACACTGAAACTGAAATAAGATTGTCTATAGACTGTAGTCTGCCCCATTGCTTCAGGTTTCCGGATCCCAGCAGACGAGATCCGCACAGGTCGTCTGAAGAGTAGTCACCTATCCTTTCCCCCGATTGGCAGAGCAAGAGAAACAAGTCTAACCCAAGTGCAGAGACAGTTCCTCAGCATGAGAAGGCCAATCTAAAATAAAAACTACGTTATTAATGCAGGGAAACTTTTGGCTTATGTAGAGTTCAAGTCCTACAAACCTGAGACTGAACCTTAGCGTACGTTGGCAGTGTCTAGATTGATTGACTTATACTCTGTGTTCTAGTGATTTCAAGCAGATTACAACACATGAAACAATCTGAAATCTCACAGACTTAAAGCAAGACAAACACATTTAGGCATTAAGCCTAAAGATACTTGTGTTAACCTGTGGGAAGGCAACAGTGGTGGGTGTCTTCCTGTGGACCAGGCACCCAGCCTAGCCTTTCCCTTGATGATGCAGTAGGGCATCCCCATCTTTTGACACAGGGCAGGCAGGAAAACCACCGGAAGACAAGGGTGCTCTGGCTAAGCTGGTGGAAGCTATTAGGACCAATTAGAATGACAGATACGACGAGATCCGTCGCCACTGGGCAGGCAACGTCCTGGGTCCTAAGTCTGTGGCTCGCATTGCCAAGCTGAAAAAGGCAAAGGCTAAAGATCTCGCTACTACATTGAGTTAAATGTACACTAAGTTTTCTGTACATAAATATAATTAAAAAATTAAAAAGACAAACAAACAAACAAAAAGCCTAAAGACACAGACTATAAAGGCTTCCAGCTATGAAGAGTGGACCATAACTGTGTCTCTGATTCTTCACACCAAGTTGAAACAAAATAAATAATGTTTGTCTTAGAACAAAGTTCTGTATATAATGCTCTTCTCTTCCTGGTTTATTTATCTGAGTTGTGTGGTTGAGGTCTCTGAGGGACCAAGTTGACAGGTTTTTGTCAAACAATTGAAGAGATTGTAAACTCCTCCCTCTTGGTCTTTGTAACTATGGCATCTGAGGGAGGGCCATGTGGGGTCTGAGTAAACACAGGGCAACTGGCTAAGCAATGAGGGAATTAAGAAATGTGTGAGAGGGAGAGCCCTGTAATCCCTGACAGGCATAGGGTCCATGCATTGACCCTGTTTCTCCGTACAGCACTACAAAGCGGCCCAAGTCTCAGAACGACCGTTGAGGAGATTCAGCAAGTAAGAGAGTTGATTATGGGCTTAATTCTGAAAAAGAAGAAGAGCATTTATTGTATGCAGTTAGCTGGAGGCTGCCGGGCCCATTGTCAGGAGATGCTGGGGAGGTTTATCGTTGGTCGTATGCTGGCAGGGGTTCCTTTTTCTAGAGAGAGGCCACTGTCTGCTAAGCCTTCCCACTGGTAAGTCACTCCCCCCATTATGAAGGACAATCTTCTCTGTTCAAAACTCACAATTTAAATGTTAGTCTCATCCACAGCTAGTCACAGGGACGCTCAGAATGTTGTCTGATAGACTATCTGGGGATAGTGATCTGGTCCAATTGACACATATGATTAACTTTGGACCACTGCGTCCTCGCCACACCTAGACAATTCTCTAAGAATCTCTTATCTATATATATTTTTACTCTCTTTCTCCCCAATTAAAACTCATGGCTTTCTTCATCCCCACTGAAGTGATGTGAGCTTTAATTCAAATGTTCTAAAACAATTACAACCCATAAAAATGTGTATACAGTCACTTCTGCCTGACTTTGAACACCTTTTTCTCATTTTCTTCATGCAGAAAATAAAATATAAACATGATCCTGCTATAATATTTAGGAAAGTTCTCATAGATAGAAATAACTCTAACACTCTGTTCTGCTCTACTTTCCCGTGGTAGAATCTTTGGAGTGGCGTATTAAGGTTTTTGATTAGATTGTGACTAAGTGGCTCTCATAGAGCCCACATATTTTAATCTGCAGCCTTACATCTGTAGTAGAGGTAGATTTATAAATTGAAGTACAAATCTTTCTTTGAAAAAAAATCACCAGGCAGTATATATTAATTACTGATTTAAAAAATGTAATGTGAAACTGGAGATGCAGCTCAGCTGTCCAAAATACTCACTGCAATCTCTGAGGACCAGAGTTTAGATCCCATCACCCACACTGAATGGCTCACAAAGGCCTGTGACTCTGGTTCTAAGAGATCAGACACCCCCTTCTGACCTTTACACACACACACACACACACACACACACACACACACACACGCACACGCACACGCACACGCACACGCACACACACACACATACACACACGCACACACATGTGCACACACACACATGTACTCACACTCTTGAGAAAGTGTAGCATTTAAAACTCTAGTATACTACATCTCTCCCAGACATCCTTGTAGACTATGTGCAGTAATGGAATTGTTGGATATACATATAGATATGGTCATAAAGGCTGGAAAAGACCATTTCATGTTTTCTAGAAAGCAGACCTGGAGGAATTACCCATAGTACCCTCTCTTTGTACTGTGTTCTGCTGGTGAAGTTCCCCAAGTGGTTGCTCGTTCTTGGTAAAGCCTTTGCTGACGGCATCCAGGGAGAGAGCTCTGAGTGGTGGCTAGTTCTTATCCTAGGGTTTCCCCCTTATTGACCATACCCTGATGACTGTGCTTATGTTTCCTCGTGGCCAAGAGATCAGGTCATCTCAGAAATGCAAGGAAATGAGGTGACATTGAAAATGTAAGAGTCTGTGTAACTGTGTTTGGCAAATTTTAGCACTCATAATATATCGACATTTTAATCTGCCTAGTGATGTATATCAATTTACCCATGAGGTGTGTCTGGCTTGATGGTGTCATTTACTGCTGCTGATGGCCATTTTGATCCACTAGCTGATGTGTTTACAGAGACTGAGGAACAGGCATTTGTGGCTCAGCAATGTCTCCAGCATCTAATTTAGTGTGTGAGTTAGTGGCTCATGTATCATATTTATAGGCATTCTACTACATTTATAATAGGGTGAAATTTTCCCTGAGTAAAATCTTAAAGTTTATCAGGAAAATGACTGTGCATTCATGTTTGTGAATAAAGGAAGTTTATAATTCTGAATTTATTTTTGTTTCCTATTTTCTAAATTACTTTGCTTTTTTGAGAAGGAAAAGCAATTTGCTAGTTTTCTTATCCATAGCATTGTTTTCTAGAATCCCTGTGATAGACAGTGATGATTTACAAATATATACATACATGTACATATGCACACACACATATGCATATATGTGTATATATGTATGTATATATACACGTATATACATATATGTGTGTATATATGTATATATACATATATGTATACACACACATATATATATACACATATATGTATACATATACACACACACACATATGAAAATTATGTTGGGCTCCTGATATCTGTAAGCCTTCTTCTTGCTTTAGGGCTGTGAACACAATGTTGAGATACATCGCTGATTCCCACCTCTGGGAGCTACGTTAGGGCTTTACCTTGATTTAAGGCCATATAGCATCCGTAAAACTTTTCCCCTCTTTCCCCTGGGCTGGATTTGGACGGTTGACCAATTTGAACTGAGAGATGCTCTTCTACAGACCAGCTGCAATCCTAGGGTTCAATCAGTCCCCCTCCATAAATGTTTTCTAGGTCATGAGGAGCGACAACAAAAAGAATTGTCTCCCCCCCCCCCCCCCCGGCAACCAATAGCCCCAAGGAAAAGCATGGCATACTGATATACCGTCGTGTGGCCATGATGCTTCTACTTTATTAAGACAGAGTGAAAACAAGCGCTTAGAACATAAACCAAAACCAAAGAGATAGGTTATGACTTTTACAAAGAGCTCAATTATATATTTCTACTCAGAAAAGAGTAAATATTTTCAAAAAGAGGTTCTCTTGCATCTCTCTTTCTAAATGCGTGTGCACAGATAGTCTATTTCTTCATTTACAGGTGATCATGTGGCTTTCCAGTCACATTATCTATTTATCAGTTGAGGCTTGGAGTAGATGGGGAGACTGTATTTCTGTCCCGAGGGCTGCTTGTTAGAGATGCTACTTCTGTCTCTGAGACAAGGTTTCATTGCCAATTGACTGGATTTCAACTTTGGTTAGTCAGTTGTCTCTCTTTAACAGTGGCCTGAGTTTTGATGAAGGGTCTGTGAATATTTTAAAAACCCTTTACTTTTCAAGACACTTCAAAAATCAGCTGTCATGTTCTGTATTTCTTTGTGTGTAAAGAACATGAATTGGACACAGGTTTGTGATCTAGTCCCATGCATTTGATGTGCAATAACTAGTATCTGTTAATTACTTTTAAACCTTTTCATATATAATGAATCTATAATTATAGACTGTTCTAATTGCTTATACATATGGGGTAAGATATTCATTTATTCATTCATATGTCCAATAAGCATTAATATTCCAGCTATAAAGATAGATCTCAGAGATAGAAAATATGAAAAAAAGACATAGTCCTTGTCTTCCAGAAGCGTCTAGATCTTTGTTTCTCAACTTTCCTAATGCTGCAGCCCTTCAAAACAATTCCTCATGTTGTGGTGAGCCCTAACCATACCGTTATTTCATAAGTGTAATTTTGCTACTGCTAAGAATTGTAATATAAGCATCTGTGTTTTCTTATGGTTCCACATGACTCCTGTGAAATGATTGTTTAACTTCCAAAGGAGTCAAAAGCCCACAGGTTGAGAACCACTGTTCTAGATATTAAGTATGTGTTAACAAGATTTATTATTAAAAAGTATCTCTGTCTTTTTCTAGTGTCATAGCAAGATATCTTATTCTGGGTAATGCACAAATAGTGGAATTTATTTCTCACAGATCGAGTATGCAGGAAGTCCAAGACTTCCAAGGTAACAGCGGTTTCAGTGTCTAGCAAAAGCTCGATTTCTCCTCCTCTATTGCTGCCTGGTTCTGTAGGCTCACAAAGTAGAAGGTATGGAAAAGACAAGCAACCTGCCAGAAGCCTTGTGATAGGGGACCAAAGTCCAGCCATGAAAGCAGAGAGATGATGACCCCATTGGCCCCAAAAGGCCTACCTCTTAGTACATGAACGGACACTGGGGATTAAATGTTACCATATGAATGGGACAACCACATTGGTACCACAGCAGTAGGCATGTGATAGGCAAAGTAAGGAGACGTCAGGAAGGACTGTAAGAGTTTACTGGAATAGTTACCGGTCGTGGTGTAAGAAGACAGCAAGTATTCAGTCTTAAGAAGTGAAAGAAAAACATTTTCCAGGTCCGGTTGAGCCTTAGCTCAACCTTAGAGGATATCACAGCAGGAGAGTTTGGGGGTTGGCACATGCACATGTCTGCCTACTTTGTTATCTGCAGCCTTTTATAGAGAAAGATCCCACACACCCAAGGTTGGACTCAAACTCACTGGGTACCTGAAGATGACCTTGGACTTCTGATCCTCCTGCTTCTGCCTCCTAAGGGTTGAGATTACAGGCCTCCATCACCAAACCAGTTCTTGCAATGGTCATTCTTTTAAGAAATAAAGAAACTGAAGTAAACCAGTTTAAAGAGCATTGTCTGGCACCATAGAGAGGGAAGGCCCCTCTTTATGCATTTGCAGTAGATGATGTTTCCATAGTAACATGACACTAACCAATCATTTATCATAAGGGATTTTCAAATGTTTATATATTCTGTAAGAGAAAGAAGCATATAGACAAATTCATCATAACCGAGAAGAAATAGAAATCCTAGGGAGATAGGTGTTATAAAAGCAGAAGTTACATTCAGATTCTAACTTTGCATGTAATTTTTATTGAAGTATAAAGCATATATAAAGTACCAGTCTTAAATGCATAGTTTGCTATAGTTTTACAAAACCAACATACTCCTTACCAAGAAATAAGCACTATAAATTTCTTAGTAGCTCTTTCTTTTAAATTAATAGTAATTATAACCTTTAAAAAATAACCATCATTTTAGCTCAGTAATTCCATTTGATCTGGGGCCAGGGAGATGGCATAGTGGTTAAGAGTGGTCAGATGGTTCTGGGTGGTTTTCCAGAACACTGGGATTTAATTCCTAGAACCTACATGGGGCCTCATAATCTATGGTAACTCCAGTTCAAGGGGATCTGAAATTCTCTTCTGGCCACTGTAGTCACCAGACACACATGGTGCATAGACATATATGCAGGCAAAACACTCATATACATAAAAATAAATTAGTTTGACATATCCTTTGAGTTTTATGGAAATGGAATCCTATAAAACGCATTGTTCTATGTCAAGCTTCCTTTTCTTAAAATTGCTCCACCAAACTACAGCATGCAGCCACAGCTTGACGTTTACCGTTTCCTAGAGGAAACTATTGTTAAAATATCATTTGGTTAATTTTCTGCTGTCTTGCCTATGAACATTTGAATTGTTCCCAATGTGGATCTATCACTAATTATTGTTCTATAAATAGTTATGTATACCTGTGGTATATATGCATGGGCTTTCTGTTGGAAACACCTCTGGAAATAGAATTTCTGCTTCATAGAATATGCATACATACAGTTTTGAAGGTCACTGCTGCATGGCTTTCAATCTAATCTACTTTCTCAATGCCTATGAATACTTTCTCAATTACTGTGAATAGCAATTTCTTTGTATCTTGTTTAATAAATCATTGTTTTCTCCTAGGTCATGAATATATTTTCCTATAGAATTATTTTGTCATCTATATATGCCCACAGTCTGTCTGGAACAGGTTTCTTTATATGGTCTGTAACAGAATCAAGATACGTTTCTTCCCATATGCATGTCCAGTCAGAACAGTGCTATTTGTTGAAAGAATGACTTTTCCTCTACATTATAGTGGCACTTTTGCCAAATATAAAGAAGCCTTAGAGATGTGGGTCTAATTAAGAGTTCTCTATTCTGTTTCACTGGCATCTGATTGTTGACTCATGTGCCCACAATCTGCTTATTGAGTCATGGAAGATTTAGAATATGTTAATATCTGGCACCTCGTTTGTTCTTCAGAACAGTTAGCCCATTCCTGGCCTTTGCTGTTTCCACAATAGGTGTCGTTATTTTAATCCAAATAATAATGAAGCATTTAAGGAAAAGGTTTTAACGAGCCCCCTAACCTGTAGTTATGATATATGCCTCTGTGTATTTGGTGCTTTTTCTGGGTGGCATTTCTATAACCCTCTCATTTTTTTTCCTTAAGCATTTGAGGATTTTTTTAAATGCTATTTTAAAAGTTTTGATTAAAAATTACTTTCTAATTATATGCTACGATCATATACATAAACTTCGTTGATTTTTAAGTGCTTAGTTTATAACCAAAACACTTTTTACATTTTTTTATTCATTTGTTAATTGTAGTTCAAGAAGTTTTCCACGCACATATGCAACAGGGCACTTGAGTAGTTTGCTGTATTTTCAAGGCATATACTTCACAGATTCATGTTTCCCGTTGTATTCTGTAGGACCTCTAGTACAACATAAAGATGCAGGATTAACTACTGTCTTACGTCTTCCAGATCTTAGGCATGAAGAAGGCTGTTTATATGTCATTATTAAACGCCATATAGATTCCTATTAAATAAGACATTCGTTTTAGGTAATTTTAGTAACCTGTAATCAGATTAAGGGTGCTCCTACCTACTCCTCGCTTGCTAAGAGTACAGCTTTCTGCAAGGTGGATAAATCACCCATATTCCTTTCAGGATGAAAAGTGAGAGTCGACAATGAAGTATTATTCCAGGATAGCTTCTTTCTGCTCAGTAGTGGGTGGAGGAATAAAAAAGAAGTTAACTGGGACAAAGAATCTGCATCCCTCCCCCATCTCTCATTTTGCTCAAATTAAGAATAGAAAAAAAAAAAAAAAAGGTAAGAGGATACTTGAAGATCCAAGGGATTTCTTCTTTTAAACCAGCCTTTCATTTTGTGAGTTTAGTTTCTTGTCTTAGACGATTTTCCCTATTTTCCACTGTAGATTTAAGTTCCCAATGTCCTGGATTGATGACACAGACAGGCTTCTTCTAGCTGCTCCACTGTGGATCTCAACCGAGAAACCACTTATAATTTGCATGGTGGGTGATTGGGACTGGCTCAATCAGTGCTGTTTCCAGAGCCGCACAGCCAATCAGTGCTGTTTCC
>JADRCD010233832.1:0-15121 GCA_019843815.1 Montemys delectorum | reverse complement strand
CAATCAGTGCTGTTTCCAGAGCCGCACAGCCAATCAGTGCTGTTTCCAGAGCCGCACAGCCAATCAGTGCTGTTTCCAGAGCCACACTGCACTGTCGGCAGACCTCACACCCAGGGCATCCAAGTAGGCATTCTCTGGAGTGTTCTTTCCCAGTCCTTCACTTATTCTAATAACAGCTGTTCCGTTAGATTCTCGGTGATTAACAGGGTGTCAAGCCACTCCCCCAGAGCGCTCCAGAAGAATCTCCCATGGGTACCTGATGGATTCTGCGTCACAGATGGCTTCTCCGTACATCAAGTGATAAGCTGCCGCCCTGTTTCCATTTCTCCTGGGTACATTTTAGAGAGAAAGAACCTCCAGGTCATATGATAGATGTTTCATCTTTGTTAACACGAGCATTTGGAAATTAATCTTTATAACATTGGCTGCATGCTGAAGCAGGCTTACTTCTGAATTCACTTTGAGATGCTGTAGCTCTACATTTCCTCACGGTTTTTTTTTTTTAAACAGAGGCTCAAGATTATTTATTTTCTCTGTGTATATTCTTGGCATATTTCTGCGTAGAGGAAAAGCAAAATCAATAAGTCCTACAGTTTTATTAAGTTTCTTAAAGAGCAGGGTATCTGATCTGGTGGCTGGAGGTGGTTAATCACCATTCTGTACAAATTCGTCTTAGGATAGCGGCTGTCCCCCTGTTCTTTTCAGTTGTCCTTAGTAACAGAGGCCTGTCTAAGTCCCTAACATCACTGAAATGATAATTGTTGCTCATAGCCACATGTCAGTGCCTTCGGCGAAGCCCCAAACAGTTAGAGTTAAGACTATCCTCTTATTTAATGCATACCCCTTTGTCTTTTGCGTCTACTGAGCACCACTGTCTGATCTCATTTTGTAATACAAGTTGGGTGCAAGAACCCACCATGGTGCTAATTTCGCTCTACCCGTGAGGATCGGGGGAAGGAGTTTAGGATAAAATGAACAGTCGTTTTTGAGGCTGCTTTACTTGGGAAAAGCTGCCCAATATTTTTGAAAACCCTTTCAGCCTAAGCTGGATTTGGCAAATGTCTGGAGGTATTTTCACGCAGTTAGCCATCTGCCTCTTCCTGCCCTTTCAACACCGGCTGTCACCGTCTTTCCTTTTCTCCTGCTCCATCCTCTCTTGCTCTGAGTACAGAACTTTCCCTTCCTATCAACTCAGAATGACAAAATATATCTCCCTTTTACCCCTCCTAAGTGCCCAAACCACTAACAATATGGCGATTCATGCTTGCCCCTTCTTCAGCCGAAGCTGAAAGCATTCTTCCAACCACTGGCGCCAAGTGTTTTTCTCGGGTTCAAAGCGACCCTGAGCTGCTTGCCATCTCATTTCTCTTCTCTATTTTGTTTTTTTCTTTTAAAGATGAGATTTTTTTTTTTTTTTATAAAATCCTCTGACTCTGCATCTCCCTCTAGCTACGGCTTTGTAGTTCACATCTGCCATTTCAATCCCCGCCGGACATATATTGCTCAACTGACAATAATTTATCTTCCTTCCCTCAAACATCAGTGAAATTATTTCCAGCAATTAACTTCACATTATTAAATCCAGTGGTATATTTCAGCCCTTTTATTATTTGACACTGTTAACAATTCCCTTTTTACACTCTCTCCTCTTTTGGCTTCACAAGGATTTTCTTCCCTGGGTTCCCGTCTGCTTAGGTCTGGGCACTTTCCTCAATCTCTCTGGCCAGCTCCCTTTCCTGAGGGTTCTAGAAAGGCTTCTATCTGAGGCTTCTTCCCAACTGTGGGTGAATTTTTCAATGCTGGATTCCACAGTTATTTACCCATGGGTGACCCATAGATCCTTATACATAGCTCATTTCTTCTTGAGAGTTTTAAACTCAGGTTGTGGTGGACGGCCTGGTGCTGTTTGTATGCCCATGCTAATTTTGCTCTCCTGGGAGGGGCTACGGACAAGGAGTGAGTCATACTCAGGTGACTTCTTGTGAACCAATCCCCTAATGAATCACTGGGTGAGTAGGCAGGACTTCCAGGTTGGAGAGGGGAAGAGAGAAAGCAGGAGAGAGAATCTTTTTGGACTGGGATAGTGTGACGACAAGATATAATTATAATGACAAGATGAAACCAAGCGTGTCTCTTGGATTCAGTGGCAGATCCATCAGGATTCACCACAGAAGGATTTAGATTTAATAAGGCTTACAAGTTAGGATTTCAGTTGTTGTGCCCAGTGATTTGAGTTGTTTCTGAACTAAGTTTTTGTTGTGTTTCCTTTCACGCTGTGTCTCTTCTGGGTTCAAGAGAGAAAGGTGCAGCAGCAAAGAGTGAGTTTCCCTCAGGTGCACCACAAAGGTCATGGGGGCTTTGAAGCATGGGGTTGGCGTGGTGTGGTAGCAACCCGCGTATCGGAACTTAGTGAGCTGAGTGGAGACATTTCAGGAGCTCCAGGCCAGAGGGTCTCCACGAGGAGATAAGAATAGGCTGGTCAGACCGCCGGGGCTGAGAGTAGCAGTGTGAAGTGTAGGAACTTGCCGGTTCGTTTTTTAATATTTCCCCGCAACAAAGGTCATGTGAATAGCCCTTCACCTGACCTCAACAGGCCCTCAAACTCATTTCAGAGTCATTGCCTCTGAGATTGCCTAGACATTTCTTAAGGCATAGATGTTTGAGGTCCCGAAGAAAATCTGAGTTACCCCTAAATGAGCACATCTTTGTATCTTTTATATGCTTTTACAAACTCTTCTGATTCTTAGTGAGTTCTGCCTGGTTTCTTACATGTCTTTTTCAGCTGATCCTATTTTCTTTATTCTGATACCACCAAAACTAATACATACAAACTGCTGAACCTATTCTTCTAAAATGTAGATCCAAGAGCTGGAAGATATAACTTGAAGTCAAGAACACTTTCTGCTCTTGCAGAGAGCCCACCCAGGTTTGATTTCCAGCACCCACATGAAGGCTCCCAACTCTAATTCCAGGGAACCCGATGCCCTCTTCTGGTCTCTGTGGACTCTTACATGCACATGCTACATATAAACACATGGGCACATAAACACACAGTGATATGGAGTAAATACATCTTTACAAAAATGTAAATAAATATAGATTGTGTCATTTTTTTAAAAAAAAGTCTAGCTTCATTTGAGACAAATTTAATAAATATTATGACCTTTCAAATGGATTTGGCAAGGTAGCAACCTAGTAAAATCAGAATCTTCAGTGAGTTTTCTCTCGGGTCTCAGGTGCCCCTTAACTCGGGACTTGGGGCTATGGATACAGTAGTTCACTCAGTTGGTAGCTTCCAAGTTCTTGCCTTAGGAATTAAAAAAATGCAAATTACAGACCATGGGTGGTTGAGTTTAGAACAAAGTTTTGTTATAGACTCATAGGTACACTGAAGAGGGAAGTCAGAGCTCCTGTAAGCAGAGGCAGTTCTGAGGAGTGGAGACCCCGCCATAGACCCTCATCTTAGAGTTCATAGGGATTTTTGATGACTGAAGAGGGAGAATGGGTCAGTCCAGCGGGCCCAGCTACAAGGTTTCTGGTAGCTTCCCATCTTCAGGCAGATCCTCATTCTAGTTCTCAAGAAGGGGCATTCATAGGAAAACTAGGCCTTTCTCTGACATCCCTGTCCTCTGTTCAGGGCAAAACCAAAGACATTTAGCTTAAGAACTTCTGACATCTCTTTGCCCTCTGATAAGGATATTTCCAGATTTCAGTCGAAACAAATAAAAACAATGAAAGACAAAACAAACAAACAAAAACCAACCTCTTCATTTTCAGGGTCTTCTAGTTCTAAACTATCTAGCCATTTCTGACTCCAGTTCTCACCAGTGATTATATAGTAGAGATAAAATAACAAAGTGTTAAAAGCAACCAAAACATTTGTGGAGAATAGGTGAGAAAAATGTATCAATATCAAAGTTTATTCTATAACTGCAATAGAGGCAAAACGTTACCACAGCGGATAGCCAAAGCGGCCAGTAATACACAGCGGACAGATCCAGCAACGAGTGCCACTCATGGCCGGAAGTACAATCTTGGACAGGGGTTCAGTGAGGAAAGCAGACACAAGTCGACCTTTCAAGCAACCGATTTTAAAACAGAAGCAGATAACCACAGAACTATTGGGGTGGGGGAGGAGCCAAGGCTGGGGATACAAGAGACCATTGGCTTGAAAACTCACCGTCCCAGCCGTGCAGGGATATTCCCCAGAAAGTGGCCGGGTGAAAGCAGGCACCTCAAACTCTTCCGCAAAGACTGTCGGCTGCGTGGGAATACGGTTTCCGTAAGCCGAACACCGGTCCAAGCCTTGTTTCCTTTGCCATTGGTGCTGGGAGCAAATGATTTCAATTTCCCTTCTCTTCTCTAAGTCTGTGTAGGTACCTCACTTGGGTAACACCAACCTTATCTTGAATCATATTAACCAGGATGTTTGGAAGATTGAATCTAACTTTTGTGAAATTAGAAAATCGAGAAAGGGAAACCAACGGTTAACAAGTTCCCGAAGGCCACACACACAGCCATGTACAGCAGAGGGCATCACAGCTCAATGGGGAATCCGAGCTCTGCTCAGGAAGCAGCATTGTGGGGCTGAGCACTGGTAAAGGGGGAGCTGAAGCCCTTACTCGCACTGCAGATGATGGAGCTGAAATGCATAAAGACATTAGCCAAAAGGAAAAACTCCTGGTAGCAAGGTTTTGTTAAAGGACATTTTTACCATATAAGAAACTATTATTAAACTATATTAAATTCAATGACATCTTTTTATCAAAAGCATCACAAACAAAGTAAAAAAAAAATAAAAGAACAAGTTAGTTGAAATAACTGTCATGTATACGATCATCAAACATCTACTGTTTGGGATATACAAAGAGCTCCTACCAACTGAGAGAAAACAAACAAAATAGAAACTGGACAAATGGTATGGACACGTTTAACCAAGGAATGCAAAAATACACTTAATCTCTTAGCAATCAGAGAAAATCAAATTATGTTCATTAGATGCTGGGGTCATGGAAGTTTAATATATTTTAAGCTTTACAGCACAAGCATATGCTGATAAATGTTTTAAATACATCTGACAGGATTCTAAAACACATGAAAAATGTTCAGCTTGCTTCATAGTAAAAGCTGTCATTTTCCCAATGTCTCTTTCATTTTTGCCGTTCAGTGAATAAACCATGGCACTAAAAGAAAGTCTGTTCCCGATACAGCATCTATCTATTTTATACATGTGGCCACACAATTGCTGAAAAACATTATTTTTCCCCCCTTGGTGCCAGAATGGCTTGCTGCCCGGCAAAATACAAAGCCATGTAACAAAAGCAAATAAAGTCTGACTTACTAAACGGGAGGAAATGTAATGTACATTGATAAGCGTCCTGGGATTTTATGCACTAAAATCCACCAGGAAATAAATATGTGAGACAGCAAAGCAGATCAATCGCTGCATTTGGTTTGTTTTGAATCTTCTCGCTCCTCTGTGGTAGAAAGGGAGAGAAAGCAAAGTGAACAGTGAGGAAACCCTGCGCATACTCTCTCCACTCTGCTCCTTTGCCACTGCATTCTGGGTAAGTCTCCACTGTAGCCTTATAAACACAATGTCTCCTCTTGGGGTCCGCAGGTTTTTCTCCTGTCCCGACTCGTCTCCTGCCACCTTCTTGACCTCCATCTGGTCACCGCCATGTCATCTGCCAAGTCTACTTCCTGCGTGCGTGCGTTCCCATGAGGTCGTCATGCCGCTTCAGGCCTCTGCGCCCCTGGCAATGCCCTTTGTTCTTCTGGATCCCACCTTCTGTGTCTCCACCTCCGAGACCCTGAGCTAGCAGGTGATGCCTGGCCCTCTGGCCTGAGATTCCTAAGTCCTTTACGGATAATTATCTCATTCCCATCAAAGTGCATTTTCGTGCTTTTCCAATTAGACTCGAACGTTCTTGATATAAAAATGTAATTTGTCTTATTTACACAGTGATCTTGCTACTTACTAACGTGAACTGAATCGGCATGTAATGGCAAAGGGTCATTTTCCACCTAAACTCCTTCAGTGTCTCGAGCATTCTCCGACCTTTTAATCTTCATCTACTCTTCTTGCACCTGACTGGAGCGGCTGGGGAAGGCGGAGGCGAGAGGCAGGAGGCAGGAGGCGGGGAGGGGGTGTGTGTCTTCTCCCGTTATTTATCTAGTTGTAGCTACTTTCTCAGGGACACTTCTCACATCCCATGATGGGAAGATGTCCTCTGTTGTGTCTTTCTCCATTGCTATTTATTGCTCTTATTGCCGACGCGTGTGCATGGGCTTCAATCAGCATCCATCTTTGACTAGAGCTGGCTTTTCTCGTTGAATTCTTAAGTTCTGTGAGATTACATACCATGCCTACTTTTGTCTATCATCCCTTTACTGTTATATAGCATAGAGTAGATTTCTACCAGGTATTTTTTGACTGAGTTATTGAATGTCCCATGAGCACTGCTCAAACCCTGGAAGTGAAGAACATACCTCATAGACTAGCAGGCGATTCACGGCCTACTATGAGAACATCTGTAAGGGTGTGTGGCCTTCTTCAAAGGCTTCTATCTATAGGTCCATATGTGCAGGAGACATGATGGAGAAAACAGCACGATGCTTATTGTGAATAGTGATCTGCTTTTCTGGCCCATGGACTTCCATCTGAGTCTAAAGGAGAGATTACTCACAGGCAGATGGTGAAGCTGCACTTCATAACTGGGACGCTCAGCTACATGACATACAGTGCTTGGCAGGCTGGATAACAAAGTCACATACGTTTTGGGAATTTCCTGTCCCTTCAGAGTCCAGCTTTAGGCACAGAGTGAGTGAATGGCACGGGACAGAATCCAAGGCTCCCTGGATGTGAGGCTGGCACATCTTCTTTCATACTGGCCCCAGCGCCAGCAATCACACTACGCTCAGGTGGGGTTTTTTTTTTTTTGTTGTTTTATTTTTGCTTCTTTTTATTTTTCTTTTTGTATCTACTAACATATACTAAGTACTAATAAAAAGGAGCTGGATGAAAGGAAAACCAAAACCAACCCAAAATAGAACATGTGTACTCTTATGAAACCAAAAGGCTTAAGTAAGAGAGTCCTGAAGCCTACTGGTATGGCTGCCTGCGAGGAGACGATAAGGCAGTGGACTTGGAGGGTTTTAATTGTCGTGTGTGGGTCTCCTCTGTCCATTGGCTTCTTAGGCCTGGAAAAGCCAGAGCATACCATTGTAGTTCTCCACTTCCAGCTAAGGACTTGCTTCTGACTTATTTAAAGTTTCTTCTGGATATGGCCTCCAGTTTGAATCTTTAGTGATGTGTTTTCCTGACCAATTTGCATAGCTTTCAGTTTGACTTGTAAAAGGATTCTTTGCTGTGGCCATCTGGAAGTAGTACAAATTATTGATGCTAATTGTTCCTCTTCTGTATTCTCTTCTTGTGATCTTCTCTGGTTTCAGCCTTTGGTAATGTACAACACCCTCATAAATATTTCATGTTATACAAGATGGCCGCTAGGCCTTCATTAAGTGAGCTTACACTGGCAAATGAATATGTTAAATTCGGGAGAGCAAAGCCACTTATTGCCTGCCCTTTTTGCTTGTGTTGGGTTATATTTTCTTTATTTTCTCCACATCAGGCTTATATCCCTAAGCCTTCAAACCCAGCATCTGCAGACTCTGCTGTTGTGTGAGCCTTCGTGTATTTGCCACTGACAGCATCTCTAACCTTTAGATGAGAGGCCAGCTCTCTAGATGCAGCTGGAAGAGCTGGAGGACCCTATTCTGTACAACCAGGGAGTTGTTTCTGCTTCTTGACATCAGAATTTCCATCAGTGTAGTGAAACTTATGAGTAGACTATAACCCAGCAAAGAGAACGGCATACTAAGGTGGTTGTAAAGTCAGAGCCGATCTCTAGTAATATCAAAAACAGCAGTGAGAAGGGAGAGAGGCTGTCTATCAGGAGAAGAGGTGGCTCACCATGGTCCAGAGCTGTGGATGTCTTCAAGGGTGTGGGGCCCAGAGAGCACTGATTTCTCTGTTGCCCTCCGGTGACTTTTTGGTGCAGGAAAGAAATTGTTCAGTCTTTTTATTTTTGTTTAATGCATTTCCTTTGGCATTGTTTAACAGGCACTTTCTGCTTTTTGGTTTTCTAGCCATAACATACACAACAGACACATCTCCTTGTTCACACACGTGGCCTTTGTAATTACAAGCTAGTTGGGACAGTTCCTGTCTTCCTTTTTGTTTGTTTGTTTGTTTGTTTGTTTGTTTCTTGAGACAGGGTTTCTCTGTGTAGCCCTGGCTGTCTTGGAGCTCACTCTGCATACCAGGCTGGCCTTGAACTCAGAAATCCACCTGTCTCTGCCTCCCAAGTACTGAGATTAAAGGTGTATGCCACCACTGCCCAGCGTTTCTGTTTTCTTTTAGTCTTGACTAACTTCTCTGAAGAATTCTACTAGACTCACAAGCACACTGCCATTTACCTTCAGGAGTTGTCCTCTGCTTGCACGCAGGTAGACTCTTCTGTTGCACTTCTTTCTTATGTCTAGCAGGCTAGACAAACTGCTGGCACTCTGCTTCTTAGATCAGGGGACTGGCTAAATGCGTTTGAAGACAGTTCATTTGAAGACAGATGATTTTTACATAATTCAAATAATGATATGATAAGGAAGAAACATTTGTTCTCTTTCTAGAGTTATTTAGAAAAGATGCTCTCTTGCTATTGTTCTGAAAACTATGGTTTATTGTATGTTCAGTCCTTGATTTGGAGGCTTCAACAAAATTTCATAGTCCGTTCCATTGAAATTATTTGTCTTGTGCCTTAGGGTTTCTATCGCTGTGATGACACACCATGACCAAAGCAGCTTTGGGAGGAAAGGGTTTATTCAACTTACCCTTCCGCGTCATCATGAAAGGAAGTAAAGACATCGAAGAAAGTCAAGCAGGGCAGGAAGGAGGGTCTGAGGAAGGAGGGTCTGAGGAAGGAGGGTCTGAGGAAGGAGGCAGGAGCCACGGAGTGTTCCTTACTGAGCTGCTCCTCATGGCTTTGCTTAGCCTCCTTTCTTCCAGAAAACCCAGGACCACCAGAGCAGGGATGGCACTTCCCACCATGGGCTGTGTCTTCACCCACCAACCATTAGTTAAGAAAATGCCTTACAGCCAGATCTTATGGAAGCATTTTCTCAATTGAGGACATTCTCAAAAATATTCTCTAGTTAAAGGAGATTTTTCTGGTACTTTTACCGCTTATTTTTCTCTTTCTGTTTCTGGCTTGCCATCTAGTTTCTTTTCTTAGGCAAATAGAAACATTGTATATTTGCTTTGTTATAACAAGTTTGGCTTATTGTTATGTACATTGTTTCATTCTCACAATTCTCTGGGTGAGTTAAGGAGAATCCCACAAAACAACTTCCCTTCCTATCTATCACGCTTGTGATGGTTGCTCACTCAAGTACTGGTGTGTTCTAGAAGGTATATGCAGATTTACCACTTGCCAAATAGGGGCTATCAGCATACAAAATATTATAGTCCGGTCATCTATTTCGTTCCTGTGTTAAATTTACTTATACTCTGAAGTCATGCGGCCCTGCCTCACGTAATGGCCTCCACTGACCTCCTTCATTTGGCAGTCCAGAGCCATCCTCCCGTACCAAGCACAGCTACAACGCTGCAGAAAGAATCTTTCTTGGCCACCTCCACCAGAGGGTTATGGTTAAACGGATTTTTTTCAGGAAGCCTTGAATTCTGACATATCTCATAGGACTCAGAATGGGAATTTAGTTCCTTTCGTATTAGTTTAAGAGTTTCCCATGAGATATAACAGTCCATGTTTGAAAATAAAATAGAGAAAGAAGCAATTGTATTAGTTCCCTAGGACTGCACAAATTGGCTTAGAAACAGAAATTTAAGGGCTAGAGAGAAGGCTCTGTGGTTTAAAGCACTGGCGGCTCTTACAGAGGATCTAGGTTTGATTCCCAGCATCTGTGAGTATAGATGAATTATGTGTGTGTGTGTGTGTGTGTGTGTGTGTGTGTGTGTGTGAGAGAGAGAGAGAGAGAGAGAGAGAGAGAGAGAGAGAGAGAGAGAGAGAGAGAGAGAGAGAGAGAGAGAGAAAGAGAGAGAGAGAGCAATAGAGAGAAAAAGAGAGAACATGGTGTGTATAACTATCCAACCTACTTTATATGGCTTTTTTGTTTTGCATGAGGGTGGGGAGGGTAGATGATTTTGGTTGTCCGAGATTTTAGTAAGCACCTCTTGTTAACATTAGAAGTTTAGTGGATTAAACCACAGAGAAGCCAAATGACATTTTCTTTCCATAATCTTTTTCCTTTGCATACAACTCATAGTATGAAACAAAAGCTAAAGAATAGCTACTTGGCTTCTAGGAGCTGAGTGCTTGAGAGGTGCCCTGTTCAGTTGTCCCCAGCATGTGGGTTCTGATGTCACCCACCAGCTCAAAGCACAAGGAGATCCCTTTTAGCATTGCCTGGGGCCAGAGGTGTGTGAGGGCTTCCTCTCCCTCTCTATCTAGTTTTCTTATTAGCCCATGCCACTCATTTTCTCTTTTTCTTAGTCAGAACCAGTTTTTATGCCAGAAAGCTTGGAAAAGGTTTTTGTTTTGTTTTGTTTTTTTAAGCTTTATTAAGCAGGAAACATAGCTGTACTATAACAATTGAGATTCACGTTAGCAAGGTAAGAGAAAAATAGATGCTACCAAAATAAACTCGTGTGGTCCACAGTCTCCTAGCGCTTGTCAGAACCAGGGGTTTAGATCTCAGTGAAGAATTAAGACTGTCTCACAGTCCCCGCCCATATGGATATGTTAATGTCGGTGCACACACCTCCAGTGCGGACCAGAAGGCTGATTTCTTAATCCTGGGTAAAGATGTTGCTGCATCCTATCAGACGAAAGTTATCTTTCCATCCCCTGAGCTATAGTAGCTCCCCCATGAAGCTTTTGCTACATAGATAAACATTAGCCACTCAGGAAACAGCACCTAATCATTGGTTGACAGAAGTTAGTCTAATGTATATTTTGTGATTTATTTAACTAGTTCCTTGTTATTAGCCACCCAGGTTCTTATATTTTTAATGTTTCCTTCCTATAGTTTTCAACCGAGTGTCCTTACAAATGAAGTCCCTATAGTCTTGTTAGATTTGGTGGCTGTATGTAGCTGTGACACATAGCTTGGTTTGAGATGGACTCTTAGGTAGGATACACTGAATTGTTCTGTTCTGGATGTAAGTCCTTGCTTTTTTAAACTGGCAAAAAGGTGATAAAAAAAATGAACTGATAATTAAAACGAGAGGAAAGTGGAGAGGGTATCCAACAGTTCCCCTTTTCATTCTTGATCCCTGTGGACTTGGCTCCCAACTGACATGCTCATCTGCATTATTACTGCTTTGCCTCCTCCTAAAATTAGACCAAAGCTCTTGGTGAGCAGGTCATTCCGAAGGAGCACTTTAATGAAATTACTCTAGTGACCAATTGCGTCTTCTTGCCTCTCCTGCCTTCCTTCCTCTTTTGATTCTGACCCAACCACTTGACCTCATCATTCCGACACCGGCTCTGACAGCCGACAGAGGCTTGGCTTTTCTACATTTCTTTTCCCTTTGTTCCTGGACATGTCTGCTAGCGACTTCTAAAGCAGGGAGAAGCCAGACTTACACCTTTCTCCAGACGGTACACAGCATACTAATGCCTGCTCCCCAGGCACTTGTAATTGGAGATATGGACTGTTTATGCCAGCGATGAAAGAGAGTGAAGCAGGGCAGCTGCACGGTGGAGATAATCTCTGCGCAAGACCGCTCGGCTGCCCTTCTCGGGCCTTAAATTAACTTTGCTTATTGCTCCATCTTTTCTCTCCCTTTCCGTTCTGTCTTTTCACCGCGGGGTTCCAGACAGCTTTCTCAAGACTTTAATCTATTTTGCTACCTTCAGATGTAAGCTGCTTTGGTGTAGGGAATGGTGCCCCTCCATGGAGGCTGAGTGAAGAGGTGATGGGAGGGGTGAGGGAGGGGTACAAAGTGAGCAGAGCAAGCACCAGGAAGAACGATATGACATTTCCCATTATGAGCACCTACTTGGGTACTTCTGAATTTCTAATTCAGCTCAAATTTCCAGCTCCAGCCTGCTAATACGTACACCACAGGCTCATATGGTAGGAGCCTCACCTTGTATTTCAAAACTGCAAACTTCTCCCTGCCTGTGAGGATTAAAATGATGATGTATTCGTCATGCCGGCAGGCATTCTCTAGTCTCGTCTGCGCAGTTGGAGCGCAGCTCATTTGTGCACTCTGGCCTGGCAGTCATTTGTTCTTACCCCACCGTTCCTCATCTTCCCTTATCTTGCAGGCAGACAAGTGTCTGTTTGGTCCTCTCTGGGCCTTGCAGCCCAGAATGGAGATAATTTATCCTTTCTTCACTTATTGACAGACACAGACATCCCTCCAGGGGTGAGGGCGAGAATCAGCCAACTGCCCTTTGCCTGAGTCTGACCTATTTCTGTGCAAGGGGCCAGATGAGGGAGGCCTTGATGAGCCTCCGTGAGGCTGCAGCCACGGACCATTCACCAGATGCTCCTCTATGTATGTCCCTCATGACCTGGGCCTTTGACAATACTATTTGCTGCCATTGATTTTTTGATGCTTGGAAGGTTGGCGGAATCTGCAGGCAGCTTCCTAAATCTTAGAGGAGGAAAAGCTGCATCCTGGCCCTGTTGGGATCTGTCAATCTTCTCCTGTCTAGCTGGAGAGTCTTATCTGGTGTCTGAGTAAGTGTTCAGGAGTTGATTCCATTATATTCAACAGATATTTATGGGCTGCTTGGTTTGGTAGAAATGATGCTAGGTACAACAAAATATTATAAAATGAATGAGATCCAGACTTACATTCCAAGGACTTAAAGCCCTATCTTATTTCTCTTCTCCCTCTTTTTCCCCTTCAAAAATATTGTTGAGCACCAAGCCTAGAGACATGGCTCTTGCCACTCTTGTAGAGGACCTAAATACAGTCCCCAGCAACCATACCAGAGGGGTTACAACCTGCACTCCAGCTCCAGGGGATCTGACAGCCTGATGCACATACAGACAGACAGCCCCCCCCCCCCATTGTTGAAGTCTAAAATAATAAAATAATACATTTGCAAGAAAATGGATGAAAATAATCAAAGTGATTAAGTGAATAAATGATTAAGTGAAACAACCCAAAGGCATAAAGACAGACATGAGATGTATACTTCCCTGTGCTGAATTTACATAAAATCTAGATAGACCATGAAGACTGGGCCTTGCAGGAAGAAGGTGGCTGAAGGGGTACAGTGGAGGGTAGGAGGAAGTAAGAATGACAGACATATCTTCTCTTATGTACAGAATTCATACACATGGCATGAAGGCCAGACAGGGGACTATTTGTAGGCAGGAAGAGGACCAGAAAGACATGAGGTGGGGGGAATACAGCAGGGAAATGGGGGGCGTGGCTATGGGCAAAGTACAAGTGCACATGCAGAAAAAATGTCATAAAACATCTTGTGTATTAACTAATAGTGAATAAACAATGTATTGTTGAACCCTAGAGAAAAACAAGTACACTATATATTATGTGAGAAACATTGTGGAAGAACTTTCATTTTAATTTATTCATCCCTGAGAACACAGTACAGTTGTCACTCACACAGATAAGTATGTAGAAAGAGGCTTAGGGTGTATCATATCTTGTATGACCTACGTTTATTACATGAACAAATGCTGACAAGCCCATTTCTTCCATTGTCACACAGTGGACAGAATTCAGTGTGGCTTATAAGGCAGATGGTAGAAAACCTTCCACATACCTGTATGTGTACGTTGGAAAACATGGGTCCTCTCCCAGTGACCTGCATACTCACCAAGAATCTCAGTCCACAAGTATGAAGTTAACCATGTACCACTGTATATTGATGAGTGTAAAATATTAAGAAATATTATAGTCTTAGATCGGCATGATGGTTCACGGCTATAATGTCAAGCATCCAGGAAGCTGAGCCAGGGAGATTATCTGGGATTTTGGATCAGCAAAGTGAGTTCCAGGATGACCTAGGCTCCACATTGAGATTTTTTTTTTGTGCATGCACACATGCACAAGAACACACACACACACACACACACACACACACACACACACTGATGGGTCAAATGGCACTAATAACACACGGACTTAAGGAGGCCTACTTGGTGTCTCCTGGTGAGGGCCTGGAGCAGAATCTGGGAGCGATTGGCACCTTCACCTACACGGTTCTCACTCTTACATGTGAGATGTAATTCTGAATGTGGGGCTTCCCATGAGTTTCGTTTGCAAGAACTGGAGTTTCTGGAATCTTGGGAGTTTTTCTGCACTTTGAAGGAGAAGCTGCCCCTCATTGCTCCATTTCCTAGAATACTCAGTTCTTACGTGTTTCTCTTTCCCATTTATAAGACAAACTGGTCAGTTACCAGGAGGACCCTAGAGATTCTGAGGGAGTTTTCTTATTAGTTTTGGCAAGTCAAATAAAAGAACAAGATCTATACCTAAGTCACTGGCACATCTATTAGGGTTTTAATTTGTTTGTTTTTAGGGCTTGGCACTGCCCAACTATTGCAAGTGACTCCCAAAGAAACAAACAGCTTTCAGATAGTTTCTCTGTTCAACTTACTTTTCATAGAAAAGAGGAACTCTAAATAGCACTGGGTTTTACTGCAATCCTTTGCAGCAATCTGTGATAACTAGAGCCTGTCAATCACCTGCACGGGAGTCAATTTGGCTCCACTATGCTTTTGTTTTGGATCACTTTCCCTACCCGAGCGAGCGTATTATACCCTGGCTTCTCATTACAGGTAATAGCACTCTCTCCAGCTTGCCTCACTTGTACCCACTCTTTCATGCCTATTTCATGGCACAGTTACTGGGGAAGAACAGCTGGCTTTGAAGTATAGTGCTGACATCAACCAACACCTGGCTCTCACAGTAATACAACAGCTTCTACTTTGTAAAGTTAGACATTCTGTTGTGATAAAATGTCTTCATTTAGTCTATTTCAATAATTGCTTGAACCTTCACACACACACACACACCCTGCACACACACACACACACACACACACACACACAC